>JADBJO010004865.1:147500-167500 GCA_016801955.1 Conus betulinus
TCATGCTGGAACACAGATCTGCGTCGTCCACCATGGTGATCCAGGAGTGGAAGCAGGACAGGCTGGAGAACGTGGTTCACGTAACGCTGTGCCGTGATGTTGCCATCGAACACCACGAGCTGGGACCTAATGTTGGCGTTGATGGCACCCCACACCATCACTCAAGGGCCGCCAAACTGATTGAGCTGCCTAACACAAAGGTCATGATACCGTTCTCCTCGTCTCCTGTAAATTCTGATTCTCCCATCAGCGTGGCTCATGCAAAAACGTGGACTCGTCAGAGAAGAGACATTCCTCCATGCGCGTTTTCCCAGGAATGCACCATTTGCTGCCCAATGGCGCCGGGCCTGCCTATGTCTGTCAGTCAATACAGGGCCAACGTGGGGCCTGTGACACCTGATTCCTGCGTGTGACAGGCGTCGTCTGATGGTGCGGCTGCTGATGGGTCCCCCCACGTCCCCCCAAAGTTGCTCTAACAGTGGCAGCAGCGGTCAGGAATAGGTTCCCGAGGTGGGAAAGGCGAATGGCTCGATCTTGTCTCGGAGTCGTCACTCGAGGTGCGCCTGGTCGAGGATAGTCAGAAATTGACCGGGGTGGCTGCCAAGCGCTGTTGTAGGCGTTAGACAGTGGTGTGGTGGGCGTTCATGGCTCTTGCCATCTGTCGGACAGATAAACCGGCCCTCAGCATCCCAACAGCGCAGTTTCGCTGGTTGTTGTCTAGCCGTGGCATTTTCTTGCAATTCTGGTTGCGGCATTTTTATAGGGTTAAAACTGTGTGTTTATCACGTGAAAAGAAAGCGATGCAATATTCACTCTGAACTGAGTTGTCACCCAGTTTGGCTTTTTGCTTCTGGCGCTATTGTCTGTTCGCTGGCACATGCTGCACGAGAAACGTCGCTGTGGAAAGGTGGGTCACACACACACACACACACACACACACACGCACGCACGCACACCTCCCACCAACTGAGGAATGGGTCATAAAAGGAGCAACAAATCAAACTTTTTCCCGTGGAACTTGTGTGCATGCATGTGCGGAATTTATGCCTCTCAGTATCTGTTGGAACCCTTGTGTGCTGACATTACCACATTATAGACTGTGCTATATGTTTCCATCTGATGCCAAGGGAGGATGGACACAATCAGCCGTGTCTCACTGATGGATCCAAACCAGCGGATAAAAGGCCACTGAGCAGGGGATGTGAATGGCTCTGTGTTCAAGATGGACTACAACAGTTCCAACGTGCTGTTTGTGAAGGATCTTATATCTATAATCTAAAGCCCTCTTTTCTTTCAATCCTGTTTTCTTTCTCACACCTCACTCACACATGTTTTCCTCTTCTGGAAGTGCCAAGTCACCGTTGTGATGACAAAGGGATTGTAAGCATGCCCTTGTTTTTCCCTACTATCAATTTGTTCAATGCTCGAGCGCGAGCGCGCACACACACACACGCACACGCGCACACACACACACACACACACACACACACACATATATATATATATATATATATATATATGCTGTACAATTTAGTTGTGGGGGGAAAACAAGTGCGGGCTAACCATTCCTCCGTCATTATTTTAGTCACTTGGCAATGGTTCAAAAAAAAAAAAAAAGGAAAGAAAAACAAAAAGAAAAAAAGAAGAAAGGGAAGGGGGGTGGGGTAGGGAGGGATGAAAAAAAAAGAAGAAAATGAGAATGACAAATCATGGAAATAGATCCTAACTATAAAATCCTTCTATAGCAACATGATATATCATGGAGACCATTGTAATCCATCTTACTTGAGCACAGCGGCTGGTATCGTCTCCGTTTCTGTGTCCCAGTTCTGATTGTTTTGTCCGGTGTAACGATGCGAAAACATAACATTCAGTTTTATGTGTTAGTCATGATATGAGAAATAAACATTTGATATACACCTCCCCTCCCTTCCTCCTCCCCCCCCTCTCTGCCTGTCTGTCTGTCTCCCTCCCTCCCCTCTCTCTCTCTCTCTCTCTCTCTCCCCCCCCCCCCCCCAACTTTCTTTCGGTCTCGCGCTCACTGTCTCCTTCTCCCCCTCACCCCTCCTCTCTCTCTCTCTTTCTCTCTATGCATGCTTCTAGTCAGCTTTGTCTACTATTATTAGTGTTCATCAAAAACAGACTGGATTAATAGGCTTTTATGTTAGCCGAAGATCTTTATCCTAGTCAAGTAAAATTTTCAAGTGTCATGTGTCAAGTGTCTCTCTGCAGTGTGTGTGTGTGTGTGTGGGGGGGGGGGGGGCAGTACTGGCATAAGGCCAGAATGACCCCCTTCTCCTTCTAGTTTTTAACTCCCCGGGAGTTAATCTGGAGTAGAGGGGTAGAGTTAAAATACGCACGTGCCTAAACTAACTCCCGGGGAGTTACTTTCGATCAGGAAATGTTGATCCAGATTAACTCCCGGGGAGTTAACAAATAGAAGTGGGGGGGTCATTCTGGCCTTATGTCAGGACTGCCCCCCCCCCCCCCCCCCCCCCCCACACACACACACACACACACACACTGCAGAGAGACATTTGACTCATGACACTTGGAAACTTTACTTGACAAGAATAAAGATCTTAGGCTAACTTAAAAGCCTATCAATCCAATCTGTCTTTGATAAGCACTAACAACAGTAAAACAAAGCTGACTAGAAGCATGCAGAGAGAGAGAGAGAGAGAGAGAGGGAGGGAGAGAGAGAGGGAGAGAGAGAGAGAGAGAGAGGGGAGTAAAAGAAAGAAGAACAGACAAAAGAGAGAGACAGGGGAGTGGGGGAAGATACTAGAGACAGAGACACTGAGATAGATAAACAAACAGACAGGCAAACAGAGATACAAGCAAAGATAGGAGAGAGATTAACAGAGACAGACAGACAGACAAGCAAAAAGGCAGACAGACAAGCAAGGAGAGTGAGAGAGTGAGCGAGAGACTGAAAGAAAGTTGGGGAGGGGGAGGGAGAGAGAGGGGGGAGGGAGGGAGGCAGACAGAGAGATAGAGGGGGGGTAGGGAGGGAGGGAGGGGGTGTATATGAAATGTTTATTTCTCATATTGTGACTAACACATAAAACTGAATGTTTAGGTGTGGGGGAGTTAATCTAAACTGGGGGGGGGGGGGGGGGTGTGTCATTCTGGCGTGGTTGGTTTAACTCCCGGGGAGTTAAAATTGGCACGTGCTCATTCTGACTCCTGGGGTGTTAAAAAGTGGAGGGGAGTTAAAATGGATCGTTACACACCGGTTTAGGATGACAGTAATGTGAATGGGTTTTAAACTTCGTTCATTTCCACACCTCTGTCAACCACTTCCATTTTCAGGCCTGCAAATCGCTAACCGTTGGAAAGCGACTGTGGACCATCGCAAATGTGTCTGAGAGGACTACAGTGAACGGCTCCACAGCGTATTCTTCATCTGTCCCTTTCAAAGATTGGATTGTGGATATGTTGGGACTCTTCGTGGTTCAAAGGGCCGTCATCACTGGCTACCACAGGAGCAAATACACAGGTCAGTTCTGATGCATTTAAAACCAGAGTTGTGCTTGCTGTTCAGTCACATTGCTTGTTATGGGGACGGGGACTGGGATGGGGGTGTCACACACACACACACACACACACACACACACACACACACACACACACACACACACACGCACGCACGTACGCGCACACACACACACACACACACACACACACACACACACACACAAACTCACTTACACACACACACACACACACACACACACACACACTCACACTCACACGCACGCACGCACGCACGCACGCACACACACACACACACACGCACCACGAGTGATTTGAGACAATGCAATGCAAACACCCTATGGATACATGCCCAGTTCCATCTCCATGTCACACCAAAAATTATAAAAGGAGGGGGGGAGGGTAAGTCTTGGCACGTGCCTATGTTCACCTCAGGGATGTCTCTAGACCATGTCCCATCTCTATGGTAAGGGGGTGGTTTCGGAACAGGGCGGAAACTAGTTCTGGGTCAGGCCCACAGTCATTTTCCCCCTCAAATTCAGATACAACGTGCTTTGATCAGTGTATTTTGTTGTTTGGGACACTTTCAGAATTTTTTTTTTAAGGATGGGGACGGTTTTAAAAGAAAGGAGGAGATTGGTCTGGATTTACCCCCTGAGGGATGAGTTTCGGTATGTGCCATTTCTCATTTTCTCATTACCTCCCATGCAGATTTTCTAACATCACCTATTAATTTTCTTACCAGTCCTTATATAGCTCTGGTGGATGCTAAGGCTATAAAAACTCTTACATGATTGTTAGCGAACCGCAAAAAATAAATAAAAAAATAAAGAATTAAAAGATTTTTTTTTTGTTTAAACGCGGACGAACGAATCGCAAGACAAAACACTGCGCGTTTCGACCTTCGGGTCTTCTTCAGGCAAGATACAAAACAATTAGGACAACGAAAATGAACGAGCAATCACTTATCTTCAATCACGTCAGCGCAAGATAGGCGTTGGAACTCATGGAGTTCTTGAAAGGACGGTAGATGATATTCTCTCCCGTTACTTCTATACCTTGGGGTCTGCCACTTGCGTTGCAACTTGGAAGTTCTCTGAGTCTCTCTTACTCTGCTCATCTGATGGAGTTAAAAAAAAAAAAACTTCCTTCTTTTTTTTCATATCATAATTCTGATTGTTTTTCTTCTCAGAATGTTGATCCCGTAATTGTCAGAAAATCCATTAATCTTAAATAAATGTCAGCAAGCCGCCCAGAGAAACGTGGACAAACGAGTCACAAGACAACACACAACGCGTTTCGACCTCTTAGGTCTTCCTCAGGTGAAGTAAAGACGGACAAAATAACGAAAATGCACTTAGCTTTGATCGCTTTAGATTGCTTCTGAGTTCAGCGCAGGAAGGCGTTGAATGAGAACGAGGCTGTCGGAAGGGAAATAATGTGTGAGTCAAAGTCGTAATGATGATAATAATATTACTGATAGGGATACTAATAATGGTCAAAATATTATTAAAAAAAAAAAAAAAAGTCAATATATGGGTATGGAAGAAAGGAGAGTGGGTTAGAGGATTCTTAAACAGCAGGGTTGCCGTGGCAACAGTCTCAGAGGCGAGGCGATGGTGATGTCAATACTAGTGGTGGTAGTATCAATACTAGCAATATTATTACTGAATGGTACTACTAACAACGATAGTGAAGGTTAAGGTAATAGAAACACAATACAGAATTATATTTAGAAAATACATTTTTATAATAATCAAATAAATAAATAAATGTGCGCGTTCGTGCGCGCGCGCGCGTGCGCGTGTGTGTGTGTGCGCGCGCGTGCGCGTGTGTCCCCACTCTGTGTGTGTGTGTGTGTGTGCGCATGCGTGCGCGCGCGCGTGTGTGCTTGTGTGTGTGTGTGTGTGTGTGTGTGTGTGTGTGTGTGTGTGTGTGTGGATATGTGTGTGTGTGTGAGGGGGGGGGGGGGTGCGCATAGTTGTCAACATTTCCACAACATATGCACAGGAAAGAGGGAAGATGGAACAGGAGTTCATGTTGAAGAAATAGTGAATGAAAAGAAAAGAAAAGAAAACCAAATGACGTGAAGGAAATGGAGTGGACAAGTATCTGAATAAACAATAGACTGATGTGAGAAATAGAGAGGGTGTGGTGAGAGGGAAAGGAAGATGGCTATAAGTTATGTGTAAGGTAAATAGTGGAAGATATGGTATTATGTGTGTTTAGTGGGAAGATATTGTGGGCTGAGACTGAAGTGGTGGGGTTGGTACATGTAACATTAAGGTGTTGATGGTATGAAGGTGGAGGGAAGAAGGGGATGGGTTTATGTACTGACTGGGGGAGGGGGGCGGCAACATATTCACACCTATACACAATCTCTCTCTCTCTCTCTCTCTCTCTCTCTCTCTCTCTCTCTCTCTCTCTCTCTCTCTCTCTCTCTCCCTTCTCTCTCTCTCTCCCCCTCTCCCCCCTCTCTCTCTCACTCACGCACGCACACACACACACACACACACACACACACACACACACACACACATACACACACACAATAAATAGAATGCTAGCTCCTTTATCGTTGGTCGTTTCCTTTTCTTTCCTGGCGCCTTTATTTCCGCTAGTGTTACTGCACTTACCATCGCTACTATCATTATTATCATCATTCTAGTACTGTCTGCTGTTGTTCATTGAGCATTTCAGCTCCTTTCCACCTAATATCATCCTACTATATTACTTAAAACCTTTATTACTGTATCACTATCATCAGATCATTACCTTTACTGTTATCTTCATCAACATCATTACATCACTACACATTGTCATTTTTACCATTATACTTCTGAGCATTATGTCCCATTATCACTAATCCCATTGCCAGCCATAATTGTAGAATTAAAATAATGATAATACTTAGATACAATAACTTAATTTTTTGAGAGAGAGAGGGGGGGGGGGGGGAAGAGAGAGAGAGAGAGAGAGAGAGAGAGAGAGAGAGAGAGAGAGAGAGAGAGAGAGAGAGAGAGATGTGTATAGGTGTGAATATGTTGCCGCCCCCCCCCCCCCCAGTCAGTACAGTACATAAACCCATCCCCTTCTTCCCTCACACCTTCATACCATCAACACCTTAAAGTTACATGTACCAACCCACCACTTCAGTCTCAGCCCACAATATCTTCCCACTAAACACACATAATACCATATATCCCACTATTTACCTTACACATAACTTATAGCCATCTTCCTTTCCCTCTCACCACACCCTCTCTATTTCTCACATCAGTCTATTGTTTATTCAGATACTTGTCCACTCCATTTCCTTCACGTCATTTGGTTTTCTTTTCTTTTCTTTTCATTCACTATTTCTTCTTCACATGAACTCCTGTTCCATCTTCCCTCTTTCCTGTGCATATGTTGTGGAAATGTTGATAACTATGCGCACCCCCCCCCCCCCCCCCCCCCCCCACACACACACACACACACACACACACACACACACACACACACACACACACACACACACACACACACACACGCGCGCGCGCGCACGCATGCGCACACACACACACACACACACACACACAGTGGGACACACACGCGCACGCGCGCACACACACACACACACGCACGCGCGCGCGCGCGCGCACAAACGCGCGCACATTTATTTATTTATTTGATTATTATAAAAATGTATTTTCTAAATATAATTCTGTATTGTGTTTTCTATTACCTTAACCTTCACTATCGTTGTTAGTAGTACCATTCAGTAATAATATTGCTAGTATTGATACTACCACCACTAGTATTGACATCACCATCGCCTTCGCCTCTGAGACTGTTGCCACGGCAACCCTGCTGTTTAAGAATCCTCTAACCCACTCTCCTTTCTTCCATACCCATATATTGACTTTTTTTTTTTTTTTTTTAATATTTTGACCATTATTAGTATCCCTATCAGTAATATTTATCATCATTACGACTTTGACTCACACATTATTTCCCTTCCGACAGCCTCGTTCTCATTCAACGCCTTCCTTGCGCTGAACTCAGAAGCAATCTGAAGCGATCAAAGCTAAGTGCATTTTGAGATGCCTGAGGTACTGTCCATGGCATCTGCATGTTACCCACATATATACCAGCCGATATTTTTTTTTCTCATTTAGTGCATGATTTGCTTGAAGCACTATAACAACAACAACAGCAGCAGCAACAACAACAACAACTACTGCTACTACTACTGTTACTACTGCAACTACTACTGCTGCTGCTACTACTGTTGTTACTACTACTACTATTTCCACTGCTACCACTGCTATCGCTTTTACTACTGTTTAACGATGATTAACAATAACAGCACAACAATGATAATCATAATAATGATAATAATAACAATGATAGTAATGATAATTATAACAATAATGTCCTGTCCTCCCCTCTCCCTCCTACCTATGTTTTTTTTTTCTTCCCTTAGTATTAGTATTATTATTATCATTACTATCATTGATATTATTATCATTATTCTTGTGGGTTTTTTTTTTTTTTTTTTACACAATCATTTTTCTGTATCATATATTTCTTATCAGTACCATTATTACCATTATCTTTACTGTAGTTGTTAGCATTGTTATCTTTGATACGAATATTAGTATTGTATTACCATCACTACCATTAACATCACCATGGCCATCGCCACTAAGACTGTTGCCACAGCAGCAACCATGCTGTTTAAGAATCCTCTAACCCACTCTCCTTTCTTTCATACTACAATTGCTTTTGCCATATTATCATCAAACGTGGTCGTAATACTGTCTGCATTTATTTTCTTCAATCTTTTGATTACCATCATTACAATTATTAGTATTCCTATCAATAATATGATTATCATCATTCCTACCTAGACTCATACATGATCTCCCTTCTGACAGCCTCGTTTTTTCATTCAACGCCTATCTTACGCTGAAGTGATCAAAGATAAGTGATTGCTCGTTCATTTTCGTTGTCCTAATTGTTTTGTATCTTGCCTGACGAAGACCTAAGAGGTCGAAACGTGTCGTGTTTGTCTTGTGATTCGTTTGTCCACGTTTTTTGGGCGGTGCGCTAACATTAATAATTAAAAGTTTTCTAGGTGACTTTCAAAATCAGTGCAATAAACTTAAAGATTCGAGGAAGATGTGCTGGTAGCTACGTCTTTCGTTCCCTGTTAAAACCTCGTCCGAACTTGATTGTATGTGCAGAGATCTGCGTCCTCGCTACGTTTGAAACACCTGACCAACACCCCAAACCTTCAAGGACGTGCAGACCTTTCCAAGTGGCAGCGTTCGTCAGGAATTATCTACAGATGGAGTGCCTTATTCCAGTCAGAGGGCGCTATGTCAGGCTATGGTGTACATTTCCTATGTTCTTACAACGTATAGACATTTTGGGGACTCCAGTGTTAGGTGAGCTGGTTGATCATGTGATGTTCAACCTTTCATTTTACACGTACCATGTCAAATGGTATCATGGTTGACGAGCAGGCGACCGTTCTTTTAAGTCACTTCGATAATGAACTTTCGATGGAAAGAACTCAAGTGTTGTTACGTTCATGTCGGCAACGCTAAAAACTGCCCCAAGGCCATAGTCGCCATGCGTCAAAGAGCTAGGTAGCAGTTTTTCCCTGTATACATTTCACAGTCTTGTTCTTACCGTATTTATCGCAAAGTACACATGCATTATATGTTTTCTTCTTTTTTTCACTATTGTTTGTTTCCCGTGTATTCATTGTTACTGTCTTTGATTTGCTTTCTATGTCAGAATTTCGCTGTCCTGATTTACTATCTTGTTTTCACCATATTGCTTCTCTGTGTTGTTTCCTCTGTATTTATTTTCACAGTATTGTATTCTCTGTATTTGTTTTCATAGCTGATAACTCCGTTCTACTGACATTGTTTCAGCTGTACTGTTTTCAATGTATTGCTTACTTTTTTACGGTACTGTTTTCGCCGTTGTTCTCCGTAATGTGTTCTTTTCAGCTGCGCTGTTTTCACTTTGTTTGTTGTCATTGTATTTGTCTTTTCCATGGCATTGTTGTTCCCGTTGTAGTGTTCATTCCGTTGTTTCTCTGCTGCTGCTGTTTTGATTCTGTTCATTTTCACACTGTTTTTCACTTCATCTGTTTTCGTTCGGTTTGTTTTTTTCACTCTGCTGCTTGTTTTCGTTCTCTCTCTCTCTCTCTCTCTCTCTCTCTCTCTCTCTCTCTCTCTCTCTCTCTTCTTTTTTTTTTTTTTTTTTTACTTTATTTGTCTCAGGTCTGCTTCTTTGTTTGTTTGTTTGTTTGTTTTAAGTCTCTATTGTTTCATTGTATTTGATTCACTCTTCTATTCTATGAAAATTCTTTTACTACGAACGAAGATAAGAGACTGCTCGTTCATTTTCGTTGTTCCTGGGTGTATTGTACCACGCCTGAAGAAGACCCAAGAGATCGAAACGTGTTGCGTTTTGTCTTGTGATTCGTTTATCTATGTTTTGTTGGCGGTTCGCTATCAATTACATTTAAAATTTCTTCTATTCTTCTGTCTACAGATGTTTACAGTGTATGCTTATTTCACAGTACCTTTCATCGTGTTTTTGTTGTTGTTGTTGTGTTGTTTGTTGTTGTTGTTGTTGTTTTCACTTCTCGCTTTGTTTTTCATTTCAATACCATTCTTTTTCCACTGTCTCGTTTTCACTCCATTGTTTTTTTATTGTATTTGTTCCATTCTTATGGCTCCATCGCACTGTTTTAAACTTAGTGTTTTTATTTTCGCTGTCTTTTCTGTCGCCGCGTTTGTTATTCACTTTACTTGTCTGTACGGGTGCTCTTTTCACCTTCACCATGTTGGTTTTCACCATGTGTGGTCTTTAGTGTTTTATCAGTTGTGCTTTATTCATTCCACTGTATGTACATGTTGGTTTTCACCATGTGTCGTCTTTTGTGTTTTTATCAGTTGTGCTTTATTCATTCCACTGTATGTACATGTTGGTTTTCACCATGTGTCGTCTTTTGTGTTTTATCAGTTGTGCTTTATTCATTCCACTGTATGTACATGTTGGTTTTCACCATGTGTCAGTCTTTTTCATTGTTTACATCAGTTTCACCATGTGTCTTTTATTTTTATCATTCCACTGTATGTACATGTTGGTTTTCACCATGTGTCGTCTTTTGTGTTTTATCAGTTGTGCTTTATCATTCATGTATGTACATGTTGGTTTTCACTGTATGTACATGTTGGTTTTTCATTCCACTGTATGTACATGTTGTTTCGTCTTTTGTGTTTATCAGTTGTGCTTTATTCATTCCACTGTATGTACATGTTGGTTTTCACCATGTGTCGTGTTTTATCAGTTGTGTTTGTATGTACATCAGTGTGTGCTTTATGTTCATTCCACTTGTATGTATGTACATGTTGGTTTTCACCATGTGTCGTCTTTTGTGTTTTATCAGTTGTGCTTTATTCATTCCACTGTATGTACATGTTGGTTTTCACCATGTGTGGTCTTTTGTGTTTTATCAGTTGTGCTTTATTCATTCCACTGTATGTACATGTTGGTTTTCACCATGTGTGGTCTTTTGTGTTTTTATCAGTTGTGCTTTATTCATTCCACTGTATGTACATGTTGGTTTTCACCATGTGTCGTCTTTAGTTTTTATCAGTTGTGCTTTATTCATTCCACTGTGTATGTTCACCATGTTGTTTTATCACCATTATGTTTTAGTACATGTTTTTACCATGTGTCGTGTGTTTATCATTCCATTCCACTGTATGTACATGTTGGTTTTCACCATGTGTCGTCTTTAGTGTTTTATCAGTTGTGCTTTATTCATTCCACTGTATGTACATGTTGGTTTTCACATGTTGGTCTTTTGTGTTTTATCAGTTGTGCTTTATTCATTCCATGTATGTACATGTTGGTTTTCACCATGTGTGTCTTTTATGTTTTATCAGTTGTGCTTTATTCATTCCACTGTATGTACATGTTGGTTTTCACCATGTGTGGTCTTTAGTGTTTTTCAGTTGTGCTTTATTCATTCCACTGTATGTACATGTTGGTTTTCACCATGTTGGTTTTCAGTTGTGCTTTATTCATTCCACTGTATGTACATGTTGGTTTTCACCATGTGTCGTCTTTTGTGTTTTATCAGTTGTGCTTTATTCATTCCACTGTATGTACATGTTGGTTTTCACCATGTGTCGTCGTCTTTGTAGTGTTTTTATCAGTTGTGCTTTATTCATTCCACTGTATGTACATGTTGGTTTTCACCATGTGTCGTCTTTTGTGTTTTATCAGTTGTGCTTTATTCATTCCACTGTATGTACATGTGGTTTTCACCATGTGTCGTCTTTTGTGTTTTATCAGTTGTGCTTTATTCATTCCACTGTATGTACATGTTGGTTTTCACCATGTTCTTTTGTGTTTTTTATCACCATGTTGTCGTCGTCTTTTGTGTTTTATCAGTTGTGCTTTATTCATTCCACTGTATGTACATGTTGGTTTTCACCATGTGTCGTCTTTTGTGTTTTATCAGTTGTGCTTTATTCATTCCACTGTATGTACATGTTGGTTTTCACCATGTGTCGTCTTTAGTGTTTTTAATCAGTGTGTGCTTTATTTATTCATTCCACTGTATGTACATGTTGGTTTTCACCATGTGTGGTCTTTTGTGTTTTATCAGTTGTGCTTTATTCATTCCACTGTATGTACATGTTGGTTTTCACCATGTGTCGTCTTTAGTGTTTTATCAGTTGTGCTTTATTCATTCCCACTGTATGTACATGTTGGTTTTCACCATGTGTACGTCTTTCTGTGTTTTATCAGTTGTGCTTTATTCATTCCACTGTATGTACATGTTGGTTTTGACACCATGTGTGCTTTATCGTCTTTTGTGTTTTTTCATCAGTTGTGCTTTATCAGTTCCACTGTATGTACATGTTGGTTTTCACCATGTGTCGTCTTTTGTGTTTTATCAGTTGTGCTTTATTCATTCCACTGTATGTACATGTTGGTTTTCACCATGTGTCGTCTTTTGTGTTTTATCAGTTGTGCTTTATTCTTCACGTTCATGTTTTAGCAGTAGTGTTTTGTTTTCCCTTCTACTGTATGCTTTTACGCTGTCTTTGGGCTGTTTCGTTGTAACAGAATTTATCTTTTATTTTACTGTTTTTCCTTTGCACTCTGTTTCATCCGCATTGCTATTCTCCTTGTTGTTTGAAGGTAATTCTTTCACTGTACTTGGTTTATTTATCTGTTTTTTTTTTTTTACCACATTGTTTAAACCACATCGTCTGTGCAGTTGTTTTTTTTTTTTTTCTTTGCATTGTTTTTTTTTCGTTTGTTTGTTTTCTGGATTGATTTCACTGTATTTTACCGTACTGTTTTCAATAGATAGATAGATTGATGGACAGATAAATAAATAGACGAAGAGAGAGAGTAGATAGATAGATAAATGGACAGATAGATATATCGATAGATCGATAGATAGATCGATCGATAGATAGATAGATAGATAGATAGATAGATAGATAGATAGATAGATAGATAGATAGATAGATAGATAGATAGATAGATAGATAGACAGACAGACAGACAGACAGAGAGAGAGAGAGAGAGAGAGAGAGAGAGAGAAAGAGATAGATAGATAGATAGATTATTATTTTTCAACTTGCTTGTGAATTATGATATAGCTTCAGACCCTTCTCTTCCCCTCTCCTAACAGTCTCTTCATCCCCTTGCTCAGCCCCCCTCCCCCCCCCCCCCCCCCCCCCCCCACACACACACACACACACACGCATACTGATTGCAACGTATGTTTATTTTCACTGTTTGTCTTTGTTTCATATTTCGTCAAGCGTTGCTCGTTTTTGTGTGTCATTTTTGCATGTATGGCAGTGGGATAGGAACAATGAGCATGATGTCTTTATGTCGGTTTGTCTTTCTAGACCTTGACGTTGTAGATGCTGGAGGCCGTAAATGGGCCGGTTCATCATAATGTCTAATGTCTGTCTGTTTATTCACATCTGAAAAAGAATAACGTGTTCTTTAAAAAAAAAAAAAAAAGGTACGTTTACAATACTTTTCGACATGATTATAATTTTTTTTTATCTTGGCTTGACGGCTTCATCAGCTGACTCCAAGTGGTGCAATCCATTTACAATGTGCACCCGGGCTTTGGTTACACTGGCCTTAAGCATTTTCTTTTCTCTCTCTCTCCCTCTCTCTCTCTCTCTCTGTCCGTCTGTCTCTGTCTGTCTGTCTGTCTGTCTCTCTCTCTCTCTCTCTCTCTCTCTCTCTCTCTCTCTCTCCGATATCATTCACTTCTGCTAAGTTGTCAAACCATTTTCTTTTTGTTTTAGTACAAAGCCTTTAAATGTACAGAAATGGTCTTTTCTAAATATATGGGAGCGATTTGCTTTTTTTAACCCATAGTATATAATCAGTGAGCTTTACATGTTCAGACACCTCTACAATAGGGGCTATGGCCTATTGTGAATAAATTATCAGAATCTGAATCTGAACATCTTTCTCTGCCTCTCTCTGTCTCTCTGTCTCTCTCTCTCTTTACTTCTCCCCCCCCCCCCCCCCCCCCCCCCCCCCCCTCTCTCTTTTTTCAGAGAACTGGAGACCAAAATATATGCAGCCCCCTGCTGTGGTGCAGATGGATGGTGTGGGGATGTCTACATCACGGCCTTTCAGGGAGGGAGAGAACTCCTGTCCAGACACACACTTCCAGTGCTCTGAAGGCTTCTGCATCGCTACTTACCTGCTCAACAACGGGATCAAAGACTGTCCGTTAGGGGAGGATGAAGACGTCCATGACCTGACCTGCCCTGGATTCTTTCGCTGTGTGGACAGCGGTGTCTGTCTCCATGCTGACTACCTCTGTGATGGTGTCAGCCACTGTCCCTTTCATGACGATGAACGGTATTGTGGTGAGGAACAATGTCCCCAACACTGTGTGTGTGAAGGCCTGGCTTTCCACTGCCAGTCAGACCTTGATTATCACGTTCACCACAAGCTGCTCTACCTCAGTCTGTCTGGAACGAGCGAGCCAGATCTGAAGCACATTGGTGTTCTGAGACACCTGCGGTACCTGAATCTGTCATCATGTCAGTTGAAGAACGTGACTCTTGACTCGTTAAGCCATCTCCGTATTCTTGATTTGAGTCGCAATAACATAACAAGTCTGGACTTTTTAAAGCTAGGCCGTTTACCTGAGTTGGTTCAGCTTGATTTGTCCTACAACCATTTTTTGAATGTTGTGGATTCCACGTTTTTTCCAACTTTGTCAGGAGAGAGCTGGTGTGGTTAAACTGGAGACGTTATCGTTGGCTGCCATAGGACTTGAAACAATTACAACCAAAGGGTTGGATGCACTACAGCTGTTGTCAGAGCTTGATATCCGAGAAAACCCAGTCACCAAACTGCAACCAGAAGTTTTCGGACAGTCTCTGCGAGTGTTGTACACCGATAACCCAAAGTGGTGCTGCAGGCATTTCCGTGAGTCGGACTGGATAGATTGTAAGGCTCCAGTGGATGATCTGTCCTCATGTGACGACCTTCTGAGGTCGGATGCCTTGCGGGTGTTGCTGTGGTTCCTGTCCATCATGGCACTGACAGGCAACATAGGGGTCTGGGTCTTCAGGATGTTCATAGAGAAGCAAGGCACCCTCTTCATCTTACAGGATACTGGTCCTCAACCTCAGCACCGCTGATTTTCTCATGGGAGTGTACATGGCATCATTGGATCGGCAGACATCAGCTTTCACGGTGTGTACTTCCAGAAAGAAGAGGAATGGAGACACAGTGGGACATGCAAAGCGGCAGGCTTCCTGGCCATGCTCTCCAGTGAGATGTCAGCTTTTGTCATGTGCCTCATCACCCTGGATCGTCTGCTTTTACTGCGCTTCCCCTACAGTCCCCGTGTTCATCCCACCAAGCTGTCATCGTCTGTGGCCTGCAGCCTGGCCTGGCTCAGTGCCGCCGTGCTGGCCGCCTTGCCTCTCTTCCTGCCTCACTGGAACTTCTACAGTCACAACAGCATTTGTCTGCCCCTGCCAATCACTCGCCAGCAGTTCTCTGGCCAGCAGTACGCCTTTGGTGTCTTCATCGTTCTCAACTTTCTCCTCTTCCTGGTCATTGCCACCGGTCAGCTGGTCATCTATCGCACCATCCGTCAGTCCTCCAGAGCCGTGCGTAAAGGTACCCAGAAGCAGGAAGTCACCATCGCACGACGTCTGTTTCTGATTGTCTTCACCGACTTCTGCTGCTGGTTTCCCATCGGCCTCATGGGACTGCTGGCTGCACGTGGCACCCACATCCCCAACGTGGTGAACGTGTGGGCCGCCGTCTTTATCATGCCCCTCAACTCTGCCATCAACCCCTTCCTGTACACACTGAACACGCTCCTGACTCGACAGGCGGAACGGAGGAAGGAGAAGCAGCTGGAAAAGATGTTGCTCAGACTGAAGGAGGACAAGCGGGCATGGCCAGCGGAGAAAGCGATGGAGCTCATTCGGATGTGGCTAGGGGCTGGTTCGGTATCGAAGAGGGGGAACTGTTCAAATTGACTGATTATTACCCCGTCACCAAGGAAGGCTTGAAGAACTTGGAGCACATTGAAAAGCATTTAGAGCGTGGATCAGTGGAGGAAGCTTTGGAGCTGCTGCATCTTTTCTGGGAGTCTTTCAAAGAAGGCAAAAAAAGGAAACACCACGCAAAGAGGGGCTGTCTGACATCTGTCATACATCTGCTGAGACCCACAAGGAGCTGACTGACATCTGTCATACATCTGCTGACACCCAGACGGAGCTGTCTGACATCTGACATACATCTGCTGACACCCACAAGGAGTTGTCTGACATCTGACAAGCATCTGGTTTAAACAAATTTATTTTCCACTTTACAATCACGTAGCTTTACAAAAAATGTGAAAATTTAAACATCAACAAGCTTAAACTAATGACATCTGCTGATGTCAACAAGGAGCTATCTGATGACTGTCATACATCTGCTGGTGTCCACACGGAGCTGACTGACATTTGTCATACATCTGCTGACACCCACACGGAGCTGTCTGACATCTGTCATACATCTGCTGACACCCACAAGGAGCTGTCTGATATCTGTCATACATCTGCCGACACCCACACAGAGCTAACATCCGCCATACATCTGCTGATGCCCCACAAGGAACTGTCTGACATCTGTCATACATCTGCTGACACCCACAAGGAGATGTCTAAACATCTGACATACATCTGCTGACACCCACAAGGAGCTGTCTTACATCTGTCATACATCTGCTGATGTCCACAAGGAGCTGTCTGACATCTGTCATACATCTGCTGATGTTCACAAGAAGCTGTCTAACATCTGTCATACATCTGCTGACACCCACAAGGAGCTGTCTGACATCTGAAATACATCTGCTGACACCCACAGTGAGCTGTCTCACATCTGTCATACATCTGCTGACACCCACAAGGATCTGTCATACATCTGCTGACACCCACACGAGCTGTCTGACATCTGTCATTCATCTGCTGACACCCACAAGGAGATTTCTCACATCTGTCATGCATCTGCTGACGCCGACACGAAGCTGTCTGGTATTGTTCACGCACCTGCTGACACCACAAGGACAGTGCGTCAACATCCTCAAACACCAAAGTCACCCCTCTCAGTCAGTGAACATGCTAGACTGGAAACACTCCTGCAGTGACAAGTAAGAAACTGTAAAGGCCATCGTGACAGACGTTGACAATTTAAAAGTTTAGCCAATTACTCACAGAATAAAAAAAAAACCTGACCGAAATGAAAGTGAATTTTCAGAATAACAACAAAAAAAAAACTGATAAGTGCAAATTTTCAAGAGTTTGACACGTGCGTTCTGATTTCCACACTGAACTCCTCATTGAGATGCCCTGATTTCAAATGTCTGTGTTCCACTGGTGACTCCAGTCCAGTATAAAAGTAGTCTCTGGACCGGTGAAACAAATGGTCCTGTTTCCAAAGCAAACTTTGATGGCTGCCATGTGCCATAGACTTAAGGGCTTAATGTCAGCACTTTAACACCCCCCATCTTCATCCCCCTTTTCTTTCTCCCTCTCCTCCCTACCAACTTTTACGTACTCCATAATTGTGGTCAGGTCATTATCTTAGTGACTTAAAGAATAGTTACCAGGCACGTCTTTTCCCTACATCTGTATTGAAAGAGGAAAACGTGTGAGGAATAATCGTTTTGGTTTTGGTACTTTGAAAACAAATTTTAGCAATTACATGGACAAAAATAATACTGGATTAGACTTCGGTTTAGAATCTATCCCAAATGAAAGTAAATATTCAATGAGATGCATATTGAGACATTTCTTTTCTTTTCATTCAGCTTTTTTTCTCAAGTTTCAGACCGCACAGTAATATTCAAGAACATGCGTCACATGTTTCATTCTTCAACTGTTTGTCGAATTTCAGCCCACGTTGTCTTTTACAGTAATTTTCAACAACATATTTCACATGTTTCATTCAGCTATTTCGTTAGTTTAGCCCACGTAGTCTTGTACAGTAATATTCAATGACATACTTTACATGATTCATTCAAATGTTTCCCAAGTTTCAGCCCACGTAATCTGGTACAGTTATATTCAATATTTCATTGTAACCCACACTTTATTGCATAAAATTGTAATGATGTATTCTACAAAATATTTTCAATCCTCATTCAGCCCATATACTCATGTATAGTCCAATTTGATGGTATGCTTTACATCTTCCATTGAGCCGATTTTCCAGTATCAACCCACGTTGTCTTCTTTATCAATGTTTGATGAAGTACTGCATATTTTTCGTTCAAATGTTTTCACTGTGCTAATTATTAAATACTGTTTGTTTTTCTTTATTTAGCCGTTTCATTTTGCATTTACATTGCTTCTTGAATTTTCAAATGATTATTCTTAGTACTGTCATACCTGAATATGTCTTTTACGATTTCTGATAACTGACAGCGCTGTACAGTATCAAATACGCACACGTACAAATATTCGCAGTCAGAGACAAAGCATGGTAAGGCGTATATACCACCATTCTCCTTACCCCCTTCCATGTCTTTCCTTACACACACACACACACACACACACACACACACACACACATTGGAAGAACTTCGAGGTAGTACAGCAGGTAAACCAAATGCTTTCCCACAGGATTCTTCTTGTTGAGTGTTAGAGCAGAACACATCCTGTGATCAGCAGAGCAGCAGAGAGAGACCTCACAACGGAACGTCCAGCAACCAGTCACACACAACTCAGAGACCACCATGGTGCAGTTCCAAACAGAAAACAACATGGAAGCTTAGTGAGTTTACGAGGTGAAGTGCCCGATCATTTGGCGTGCCTTGAAACTGCTGTAATTGACACTCACATTAAAATCTGAGAAACTGTGTGCGTTTCCTGTAGTACTGTTAGTCAGCAAAAATACGGATTTAAAGACTTTGATACTCTCGGCTGTGTCCATTTTACAAGAGTGATAGGTTCTGGATGCATTCAGATTCTTCGTACTGAATATCAGTCCGTGAGTGCTGTCATTCTTTATTCTGAACATCAGTCCGTGAGTGCTGTCATTCTTTACATTGAATATCAGTCCGTGAGTGCTGTCATTCTTTACATTGAATATCAGTCCGTGAGTGCTGTCATTCTTTTCAGGTTTTGCAAACGTAGGAGATGTGAACTCATGATCATCTGACAATGTTAAGGCATGTCACTTCTTTGGCCATTTTAACCACTTCCCACTGTATGATTCTCTTGTCTGTTACACTTCTCATTGTGACTGGAAGGGAAACGTTTACGCAATCTCAGTCAATCCATGCAACTTCCAGGCATTCGCCACGTACAGTTCACAAGATTCCAGGGTCAGGTATTATGCTTCCCCATTGATCATAACACTATTTCAACCCAGGCGGCTTGTGGAACAGATTACCTACAACCCAGGTGATTTGTAGAAACAGATTGCTTACAACCCAGGTAATTTGTAGAACACATTACCTACAACCCAGGGGATTTGTAGAGCAGATTACCTACAACCTAGGTGGCTTGTAGAACAGATTACCTACAACCCAGGTGATTTGTAGAACAGATTACCGACAACCCAGGTGGTTTGTAGAACAGATTACCTACAACCCAGGTGATTTGTAGAACAGATTACCTACACCCAGGTGGCTTGTAGAACAGATTACCTACAACCCAGGTGATTTGTAGAACAGATTACCTAGAACCCAGGTGGCTTGTAGAACAGATTACCTACAACCCAGGTGATTTTTAGAACAGATTACCTACAACTCAGGTGGTTTGTAGAACAGATTACCTACAACCCAGGTGATTTGTAGAACAGATTACCTAAAATCCAGACAAGAGTTGTAGAACAGATTGTTGACAACCCAGGTGATTTGTACAACAGACTGTTTACAACCTAGGTTATTTGCAGAACAGATTGTTGAC
>JADBJO010004865.1:177500-182709 GCA_016801955.1 Conus betulinus
GAAGCAGAGGGTCAAGTTCCGCCTTTAAGAATGCCCAGATTGTATGGGGTCTTCTGGCTGTGCGACTTCAGTAGCAAACTGACTGCATACAGAAATCGAAACAAATCTTTAAAAATGTTAGAATAACTCCCCCGAACAACATGGATCAAAAAACGAATCACAAGACAAAACACGACGCGTTTCGACCATTCAAAACCCATCTTGCGCCGAATTTGACAAAGATAGGTGATTTGCTCGTTCTTTATTTTCGTTGTCCTGAGTGTTGTTTATCTTGCTTGAAGAAGACCTAAGAGGTCGAAACGCGTCGCGTTTGTTTTGTTGGCGGAGTCATTTAAAACACTTTTTTAGTATTTGTTTAGATTCTGCCTGTAGTCGCCTCAATTTGCAACTAAAGTTAGTAGCCCCTTGGCATTAAATAGAGATATACCACAATCAACAATTCTATGGTATTTTCACACACCACCAGGGCTCAAAAACAAAAGTCCACAGCACCTCCAAAGCAGCCAACGAAGGGTAGAAAAGTAAAAAACGAAAAGGAAAGTGTGGTAAAGAAAATACGTTGCTGAAAAACACTAAAATCACGTATCAGGTAAAGGGTAAATCTTTGGGCTCATGCTTGAGGATCTATCTAAGGATACAAGAGGGATCAAAAAAGTGTCCACAGTCAAAGTGGTCAGCTCAAACTGTTATACAAAGCCCAAGCATTTTCAGCAGTTAAGAATTGAGCAGGACAGCCTTTACTTGGATCTCGTAAGAGCTGCAATCGCCACTGACTGACCATTGAATTAAGCATTAATCTGTTGAACAATTTAATAGTGTGAGAAAAACATATGCAGACTAACCATTCCTCCATCATTATACTACATGACTCGGCAAAGATAGGTAGGTAGATCGATAAATGAATGACAGAGATAGACAGATAGGTAGACAGGCAGTTAGATATGTCAGGCTGAAGCGTCAGCAACTCCATCTGGTTTTATTGGCATCGATGATATCAGTTACTTACTTGTCACCGATAGTTTAACTTTCTTCCTGCGCGTTGTCATCGTTGTGTGTCATCCACTAACGTTGCTTATTACTGAGTGTTTTCTGGTTAATTGATCTTTTATCCACTGTCTCTTTTGGTGAAAACTCTGTCTTCCTATTCGATGTTGTCTCACTATTCTTTTACCATCATGCCCTTCCCACACTTTCGTTATTTCAGGACTTAAAGCTGGGCATCTCAATGTCTACCATTCATTTGATAAGGTCGATGAAATCTCCTCACTTTTAAAACAGTAACCCCGTCCAGTACAAGGTGTTTGGTGTAAGTGAAATAAGATTAGACTCTCGCATCATCACAGATAATCTTATCAGCATTCCTGACAACAAAATTCGACGACTCGACAGCGATCAACCCCAACATTACTGGCCTTGCTGTATACATCCATCGGTCAATTGACAACAATACCCAACGCAGAACTGATCTTGAAAACTCATACTGTTGCATGTTTCTGGACTGAACTTTTAAAAAATAAAACCAAGTCACCGCCATTAATGATCGAAAATTTAAACAGAAACCCATCTTCCACATACGAATGGCATGACAACTTTGTATAAAATGATGGATCAGATCTGTCACAAATACTCAAATATCCTATTGTTAGGAGACTTTATCATTTGACATGTTTAGCAACAAACCAGCTTTGACAAGTACACTTGTCACTTAATGCATTCCATCACATAGTTCAAACCCCAACGAGAATAACTAAAACAGCTGCGACTGTTATTGATCATATGTACACAAACAACCAATCTGCTATATTAGATGTTTCAGTGGTACATTGTGCTTATTAGTGATTATTGTCCAGTCTTCTGCATGTGGTCCTTCAGGCTCCCAAAACCACCACCCAAAGGTTGCACGACCATTCAATACTGCTCTTTCAAAAAATTTAATGAAACAGCATATTTTCTGTGACTTTGTATTTCCCCACTTCACTTAACTTATAATTACTCAGACGTCAATGATGCACTGTGCTTCTGGTACCAAACATTCCTCGTCATTATAAATAAACACGCACCGTTACATCCAAAAAAAAAAGTTAAGGATTCCCAAATGAACGGTTATTAGGACCAGAACTGCTGGTCGAAATGGTTTTTAAGTGACCAAGTCAAGGCAGGCAAATTTATTTGACGAATAGAAAGAGCAGAGAAACTGTTTTCAAACGAACTTGAAAAAGTCAAAAGTGAGTACTTCAGCCAAATGATCACGGATGCAAAATCCGCAGCGCCCAATCTTGAGGGAAATAAACACTATTGTACACAACAAGCATACAGATTCACAAACTTCAACCACAAAACATCACTCCGACGAATTTAATACACACTTTCTGTCATTATCACGTATCCTTTCTCAAGATTCACAGACTATAAGAGTATGTAAACAAAAATACTTGTCCGACTTCCCTAATATTATGTGCAAACAAAGACTCGAGTGTTTCGGCCCTTATCTCCTGAAACTCTAGGGGGGTTGGGCCACACCGGTTCATGACTCCGGATGTCCCTCTGCTGCCCCTTTTTTTCCCATCTTGGGATGAGCCATGACTGGGATTCGAACCCATGCCCTTCTGGACATGCTCATTTCCACTTATGACTCGCGCACTAACCACTGAGCCACAGGGACACCTGATATTGTAGGAAAGTTAAGCCTTATGAAGTTCACTTTTGTTCCTCCTTGACCAGATCCAACTTGAACACCTCTCTGCCGCTTCTGCCATTGCTTCAGGGCTTTGGTTTTTTCCCTCCCTGCAACTGAGAGCTGTTTCATGAGGCTGTATGCAGACGTTCCCACAAACCCCCTAGCTCCAATTTCTGCAGTGAGGACTTGACCTGATAGCCTTCTCTCCTCAGGCTGTTTGCCAGATCAGCATACTTTTCAGTCTTGTAGATCTGAGCTGCCTCCATTCTGTTCTCATATGGCACCGTGAGCTCGATCATGATCAGCTGCTTGGTTGACTGAGAGTGTAATACTATGTCTGGTCTCATGCCACTCTTGCTGATAATCTCTGGGTGACTATTCCATTCTGGGAGGTCTGCTGTGCACTCCCAGTCATCTGCCCCGTCCAGCAGACTCTGCCTGCATGTTCCGAGTGGCACTGTTGTTCTTGGCCATGATTCGCTGCCTCCTGCCGTGAAGAATGTTGCGGGTGCTTTTGGAGTCCTGATTTTCCCTTTTGTGGTGTTGGTACTAGCCCAGACTACTTGTACAATCTCTTTGAGCACTTGGTTGTGCCTCCATGTGTACCTTCCTTGAGCCAGGGCTACTTTACATGAGCTTAGGACATGCTCCACTGTTTGTTTTTCATGGCAAAGGGGGCATGAAGGATCGTCTGTTTTTCCCCACTTCACCAGGTTTGCATTTGAAGGCAGAAGGTCATATGCAGATCTGAGAATGAAGCTGATCCTGAGAGGGCCATGTGCCAAATGTCATTCCAAGTGAGACTTCTTTGGAGTGCATTCTCCCACGTTGTCCATTGCCCTTGCTGGCTCTGCTGGACTGCTTTTTGGAGTCTTTGTTGGTCTTCTTCTTTTCTCATCTCCTGAATCATCATGTCTCTTTTGGCTTTTCCTTGGCCTTTGACCACCATTCAGTTTTGGTCACCCCAGTCCTTGTCTGTTGGTCTGTGTGTGTCCTGTTATTTCTCTGATTTCTCTGATGAGACTTTCTTTTGCAGAATCCATCCTCTTGAACTTTCCATTTCTGCCTGTCTTCAGCTGGGGCTGATTGCTTCAACCACCTTGTCTCCTGAGTCCTCCAGCATGCTTTGAAGTCTGATCTTCCCTGCTTTATATTCCTCCAGGATGGATTTCAGTGGTAGTTTCAGCTTTGCTTGGCGACAGTATAGCGCTATGTCAGTCAGACAGGGTGGGACACCAAGCCATTTCCTTGTGAACTTGTTGATTTTGGATTCCATTGCCTCCACTATGCTGGTGCAGAGTGTCGTATATCATCAGAGGCCATAGGAGCTTTGGTATCAGCATGAACTGCAGACACCCAGACCTTGTATTTGCCAGGGAGCCCACACTGGTCAATGGTTCTCCAAGCCTTCTTCCGACATCTGTTTGGTTTCTTTTGCTCTTGTGTGTCTTTCAGCGTATCATCATACCATCTTCCAGGCTCTTGACTGGCTCTTCTGTTTACTGTTGGAATGGTCTGGTTGGCAACACTGAAGACCACAGATTCGGCCACTTTTCCTTTCCTCAGTGAGAGACTCCGTGATTTCTTTGGCTTGAACTTCATTCTGGATGAGGCAACTATGTCGTCCAGCCTCTCCAGCACGTGACGTGTCTCGTCTTCTCTGGATGAAATCACTGTAGTGTCATCCATGAAGGCCTTGAGAGGGGGCATCTTGTATCCATCGCCAAGGTCTGTTGTCTTGCGTTGCTTGTTGTTTTGTGCTTTCAAGATGACTTCCATTGCCAACACGAACAGTATTGGGGAAATGGCACAGCCCATTGCAATGCCCACTTCCAAGTTGATCCAATCTGTGTTGTGTACTCCTTGGTAGAGAACCGCATTGAGAAGCCATGAAGTACTTCTTGAGCATGTCGCGGATGTTCTTTGGCACATGGTACATCTTTAAGAGCCAACTGTATCATCTCATGGGGTACAGATCCATATGCGTTTGCCAGGTCGAGCCACACTACGTCCAGGTCTCTCTTTTCTGTTTTTGCTCTTTGGATTGCGTCCCAGATCATTGTGGCGTGTTCTACACAGCCAGCCACGCCTGGAATGCCACCTTTCTGGACTGACACATCCAAGTACTTGTTTTCCATGAGGTACTTGGTCAGCCTTGCTGCCATGACAGAGAAGAGATTTTCCCTTCGACGTTTCAGTAGTGATATTGGCCTGAACTGGCGATGTCACTTGAGTTTTGCTCTTTGGGGATGTACACACCCATCTGCCGTCATCCACTGGCCGCTGATCTTCTGATTTCTCCAAGCTGATCGCAGCAGCCTGTGGAGCCACTCCAGCACTTGGGACATTTTCTTGTACAGCTGGTAAGGTATTCCGTTTGGCCCTGGTGATGATTTGGCTCTGGCTTTGTCGACCACCTTCTTGATTTCCGCCAACGTTGGAGGCTTGTCATGAACTGTTCCTCAGGTAGTTGGTTGGCCACACCAGACCTTGAATGTCGAGTGGTGCTTTGCTCTGTGAGTCAGAGTATGT
>JADBJO010004866.1:0-12500 GCA_016801955.1 Conus betulinus
CCGCCCAACCACCTACAGCACATACCCGCCACGGTGGCGGCTCTCTTCTTTACGTTTCCCCTATTTCTCGGTGGTGTTCCTTCCCCTCCCTGCGGCTACACCAAACACATGTCCACCCCCTCTGGCCACCCAGTGTTCTTTTCCCCTTTGTTTTCTCACACCGTATTTCCTTGTGCGATGTTCCTTACCCTCGTGCCCCTGATGACCCAACCATGGGACCCCCCCGGTTCGATTTTTTTTTTTTTTTCAATCAGTTCTTCCACCTCTTTCTTGTGGTGTTCCCTAAAAACCCTTTCCCACCTGACCCCTTCACAAAATGTCAACCCACGGCCCCCGGCACACGAGGCCTCCCCCGGTCGATTCTTTTCGCTTGACGCTCGCCCTTGACTGTCTTTTTTTGTGCTGTTCTACCCACTCTCTCCCTCTCCCCGGCATGCAATTTTTACTGCCGTGGCCCCGGTCGCTTCTTTTTTTTCCACGTCCCCCGCGCTAACACCAAACCCACGCCCATCCGCTTGTCCCATCCCCTCGCGCAGAGCACACCCATCTCCGGGCTACAGGAACGGGGATCATTTCCCAGTTCTTATCGACCGCAAGCCCCAGAGACACCTTTCAAAGATACACACCGCCGAGACCGCCGGCAAAATCATGCCACCTGGTAAGATTAGTGAAACTTTGCTGTTTCTATGGTAAGCAACCAAACAACCACCCCACACCCACACCCAAAAACCACACCAAAAAAACCACATACTCCAGGCCCGAGAAGTATGTGGGTCCTGCCTCGATTAACGTTTACGCGTTACCTTACGGATGAAAATAATCTTTTGATATCTAGTTTATATATAAAACACGATAATATGTGGCTCTTTCGAATGTTACTCTCAACCACTTCTTACTACACATCTTCCGGGATTTCAGTGTACACGACTTATTGTACACGGATTGGGGTCAGCGCGGCCGGTATACTGAACACAGTGAAGCACACGCTGGCTGGTTACCCATCTTACCTCAAGTTCTTCGTGACCAGATTGAGGCTTGGGAAGCCCACATTGGGTCCGACGCCCCCCGCCTGCATGTCTTACAAGAGGACAAGCCCTAGAAGCCCACTATATGTCCCGGCCTACACATGACAATCCACCCTCAGGCCCCCCCCGCCACACCCTCACTACCTTATCCCCGCCCTTCTCCAGAGAGTTTTTACAAGACATAGTCATTTTAACTCCCCCTTTTCACATAATATGGGCACACCCGTTATTGTCTTTAGTGCTACAGAAGAATTCTCGGTTCTCTTTGAAGCCAACGCATTAAACAAAAAAAACCAAAAAAAACACAGTAAGCGTACTTCAAGTAGGCCTACGTCATGCAAAACACCCACTAACCGTAAACGAAAAACTAATTCCTCTACATGGCATTTAATCTTCAAGCCAGTACGCAATCCCAAAAATCAAAATCTTCTCTTAGCCCCAAGTCACAACGGACTAAATACATAAACGTCCAACCTAAAACAATGTCAATGTCAACTTATTCCATGTCCACTCAGGGTTGACGTCAGATTCCGCGTCCACGGGGGTTTGACGGCCAAAAGGAGTTGGACCCCACAAACTGAAAATACTGCGGTGCCAGAATCCCCGTGTACAGCAACGGTCGTAACCTTAGCAGCTGTAATCAGCACGCTCTATCAACGACAACTTCTTTCTTTTCATTCTGTGTCTGTTCCGACATCCAGCAGATTTTATTCAACCACCTCATCTTGTACCACAAAACATCATATGTACAAAGGCCGGCATTGATTTCACTGAATGTATATTGAATATTTGCTTGAGTACAGCCCTACAAACCTAAACATGGCACTTCAAACGAACTACGCTCTGACTGACTGTCGCGTAATCGTTTCGTCACGTGCACCTCACACGTGTATACACTATATGGACGGGATGACATGCACTTTTCCTATTCACAAAGAAGCAGAGTGGGCACGAACGGTATCTCTCCTCAGTTTCTCACCATTCGTCTTTGTAAGGAGTCTTATTCGCTTGGCACATGTAGGCTAACTTCTGCCCGGCGAGAAGAGAATCGTTCAGTTGGCTAGCCTGCCCACTATGACAAAACACTTACACCAGCTTCTTGTCATCCTCTGCTGAAAAGGTCGGCCTAACGCCTGCACGTAGCCAACCTTTGCCCTTAAGTGAACCACCGTGGGTGTGTGCTTCAAACTTGATACTTTAACACTGTCACTTGTGAAGTGTCGTGAAACAACTAGTTAGTCAGCCAACCCGTCGGAACAGGGCAAATACACAAGCGGAAGACCGTAGATGAATGCCTGTATTATAAGTGGTGGAACTCCAGCCTGCGAAAAATGCCTTCTTTGTTCTCTATGGAACTCTATACTTGCAAGCAATGCCTTCATTCTGCACAAAATCAACACCAGTTTGCTAAAAGTGTTCCTTGATTGTTCGTAATAGAACACCAGCTTCCGAAAATTATCTTCATCATACGCCATGGAACTCGTATCATGTCAAAAATGTCTTCATCATTCTCCATGGAACTCTAACATATGAAAAATGTTTTTAATTTAACAATGGAATTCCAACGTGCGAAAAATGCCTCCATTATGACTAATGGAACTCCAGCTTACGAAAAAAAATGCCTTTATTATACACAACGGAACTCTAACTTGCGAAAACATGTCTTCATTATATGCCATGGAACTCCAACTTGCAAAAAAAAGCCTCCATTATACGCAATGGGACTCCAATTAGCGAAAACATGTTCTTTCATTATACGCAATTGAACTTCAGCGTGCGAAAAGTGCCTTTATTATATGGGGTGGAACACTAACTTGTGAAAATGCCTTCATTATGTGCAGAGGAAGTACAACTTGTAGAAAATACCTGCATTATACGCCATGGAACTCTAACATGTGAAAAATGCCTTCATTAGACACCACGGAACTCTTACATGTGAACAATGCCTTCAATTTAACAAATGGAACTCCAACTTGAAAAAACAAATGCCTCCATTATGACTAATGGAACTGCAACTTGCGAAAAACGCCTTTCTTACACGCAATGGAAATCTACCTTGCAAAATATATCTTCATTACATGCCTTGGAACTCCAACTTGCGTAAAAATACCTTCACAATACGCGATGGAACTCTAACTTGCGATACATGCTCTTTCATTATACGCAATGGGACCTCTAACTTGCAAAAAAAAAAAAAAAGCATTTATTTTATGGGGTGGAACACTAACTTGTGAAAATTCCTTCATTATGCGCAGTGGAACTCCAACTTGCGAAAAAAATGCCTTCATTATAACTAATGGAACTCGAACTTAAGAAAAAAAAAAGCCTTTACTCTATGTAACGGAACCCTAACATCCGGAAAATGTCTTCATTAAAACTGATGGAACTCTAACTTACGAAGAATGTCTTCATTATAACTAATGGAACTCGAACTTGCAAAAAATGCCGTTTCTATACGCAATGGAACTCGAACTTGCGAAAAAATGTCTTCATTATATGCAATGGAAACTGTAACTTGCGAAAATGTCTTCATTATACGCAGTAGAAACTCTAACTTGCGAAAAATGTCTTCATTATACGTAGTAGAACTCTAACTTGCGAAAAAATGTCTTCATTGTACGCAATGGAACTATAACTTGCGAAAAATGTCGTCATTGTACGCAACGGAACTTCGACTTGTGAAAAAATGCCTTCATTACACGCCACAGAACTGCAACTTGTAAAAAATGCTTTCATTACACGCCACAGAACTGCAACTTGTAAAAAAGATGCCTTCATTACACGCCATGGAACTCCAACTTGTGGAAAAAAGCCTTCATTATACGCAATGAAATTCTAACGCTGGAAAAATGCCTTCGTTATACGGAATGAAACTCTAACTTCCGACAGAGAAAGAGACTGTTCCCCGCCCCATCTACTTCTTTGTCATAATCTATTCCATACATACTTACTTAACACACAACAGTGCAAGCATCATCTCGTTACTAAAGACTTTTTTTTTTTTTTCCACGGAGGAGACACTGCACTGCTGCCGAGTCACTTCAGTGGTGTTCAGTGGCGCCTGTTCTGATCTAACATACGCAGGGACACCACCTACTAAGCCCCCTACTGACGACAATAATTGCTTAGTCGCGGAGCCGGCGTGAGTGAGCTCTCCCTCGGAGGGCGCCACCACGTCCGTCCAACGACAGCCCCCATGGACTCGCCGATACCGGTGACCCCGACGGAACCAAACAAGGCCACAGACGTGGAGAGGACATCGAAACTGAGGTCACCATGAGAGCAGGGCATGAAGGGCCACAGAATTTGACTTTTTTTTTTTTTATGCTGATCGATGAGAATGAGGATGATTAAGATGATGCTACGGATTTCCATTTCGGTCTGAGACTACATGACAGGGCTGTACTCTACGCTACGCTTCCTTTCATAATATATCCCGGCGTCAACCAGCCCGAGAGATACAGACACCTGCAGTGTTGGTCAGGAAATTTGAGCAAACACTCTCAGAAA
Organism: Conus betulinus; assembly: GCA_016801955.1. NCBI lineage: Eukaryota > Metazoa > Mollusca > Gastropoda > Neogastropoda > Conidae > Conus > Conus betulinus. The sequence continues at coordinate 4,536 of JADBJO010004866.1, forward strand.
CGCATCCATTAAGTGGATGAAACTCGACTGTGTGGTCCCAGTCTTCCCAACTGAGTCCGCAGCAAACTCACCACAACAATCACAACATACGAATTCAGTCAAATACTATTTTGTCCAAAGCAGTATGTGTCATGGGTGTCATTGACAAAACTAAGGCAGCAGGACATTGTGACGTCCGTGTTTACAGATGCAGCGCTGGATGTGGTCAAGCACAAACGTGCAGACGCCTGTCCATGGCATTGTACTGGGCCGTGGTCAGCAGGGGGTACACGGGGTCCCTCTCTGTCAGGACATCCAGGACGTAGCTCAGGGTGCCGTTCTGGAACTCTTGAAGGCGACGGTAGGTGCTCTCCCTTACTCTTGCCACGTGTTCGCATTAGAATGACCATCAGTAAAAGAACCGACAGATTTGGATAGTGTGTGTGAGTGGAGAAGGAGAGAGGGATAAAAAGGGGAAAAAAGGGTAGGGTAAAAAAAAAGAGGATGAAGTCCCCACCTAAAAATATGATAAAAAAGGTTTGATGAAAAAAAACAAAAAAAACCTTGCCCACATGGAGGGTGTTGACAAAAATGAGGAAAAGAAAGTGGTAGCAATCCTCTCTACTTTTTTTTTTTTAATTTAAAAATAGTGTTTGTCATTATCAGCATCATCATAACATTATTATTATTATCATTATCATTATTGTTAGGATTGTGATTATGATTATGATTATTATTGTGATTATGGTTGCTAATACTAATCATTATCATTATTATTATCATTGTTATTATTATTATTATCATTATATTATGATTTAGTTGTCATTATTATTATTATCATTATTATTATTATTATCATCATAATTATTATCATATTGTCTTTTAACCCCCATTGTGTCCTTCCTAACACCCTCCATTCCATTCCACATCCATTTTTGCGTCCAGTCTGTAAAATTAACCGCTTGTTCGTTTCTTCGTTTTCATTGTCTTGATTGTTGTTTGTCTTGCCTGAAGAAGACAAAAACAGGCAAAGCGTGGTGTTTGTCTCACAGTTTATTTGTTTCTTTCGTTAAGCGGAATAGTGAAAAAAAATTGTGAAAAGGAAATAGCTCAAGAGACAGTTTCAACGAAGACATTCAGCTTTCTCTGGAACCTAAACCAACGTTTCAACGACATCTAATCTTTTCAGTAGGAGAATACACTCACGGGCACCAACTACTGCTCTTCTGAATTAAACCATACCTTTACTTCAGATTTTTTTTTTTTCACGTTCCACACATTGATTGACTGACTGAAACCATTTACTGTCGGTTTAACCATATTGTTGTACCGACTTTCAGAACATGCAAAATAATAATGAATGAAAAACCAAAATAATACAAGCAACATCTGAATGATACTACAAAACCATAAAGGAAAACTTACAGGTAACACATTAACATTTATAAATGAAGCAAAAATGTAGAAAGAGAGAGGAACTAGTTACTGCCCAAGGACACAAAGTACAGGAGGGTGTACAACGTGGCAGAGAAGCAAGGCGAGACGTCTAAGGATTGTGCCAGGACATGCTGCCGGATTTTCACCGACCATGATCGGCGGCACCACTACGGAGGGGGACCTGAGGTAGCGCACCGGACTGGTCCAGTCGTGTCGGTGAGAAAACGACCCATCACTTGTGCGGTTCATGTCCAGAAAATTGAAAGACACTTGTCCTTGCAAATAGGAAAAAAAAACTAAAACAATACGGGTGTTTTTGTGGATGAAGCTCTCAGCCGCGCCCCACAGCCACATCCAGAACATCTGCTCTGGAAACCCAGCATTCAAAGCAGACAGACAAACCCGCTGCCTGCCTCCTCTTCCATCCACACACCCTCCCCATCTTGCAGGATTCTCAAATCCCAACTGGCACATGTACAAAACCCAAAACCTGCCTTCCATACCAGACCCGTGATCACGTTCAGACGTGTTTGTGATAAAAAACCCAAAAGATCTTCTCGTGCGGTCCCAAATTGAACAGAATATCCACACCTTCACCACCAGGTACTCACACCCTGTCAAACGTAATTGCAAAATCTGCCCCTCACACACCAAGACTCCATCCTACAGGGCCCCAAAGACTCCTTCACTATTAAATGCACATTTCCTGCCAGAGCCGCAACATGTTATACGCGCATCCATTGCCAGCTGTGTGGCAAGATCTATAATAACAACCCGCACACTTGAGACACGCATCTCTGAACACCGGTGACATCCGCCACCACCCAGACCAGACCCTGTTGCCCTGCATTTTGACCACCCCTAACACATCTCAACCGTTTGAAAAGTCTTGGCACTCTGGCGAATTACAGAGTGACAGCTTTGAAAGTACATCACGAAGGACCATCTCATTACCAAACTTGGTACGCTACAGCCCCAAGGTATCAACACGATCCAACAGTAACATTAATATCCACATACCCACCACTTCCACACCAGTCGGCAATATCTCCCACAAACACAACACACATATACAAATACACACACCACCACCACCATAGCCCCCACTACCCACTTCATACAGAAGTTCCAGCCCACCCTTCATTTATTTCATTTTATTTTTTCATTGTTATAAAAAAATCAAATCAGTATTGATTATCTAAATTTTTTAAAATCTTATTTTATTATTCTTATTATTTTTTTTTATCATGTTTTTATCTTTTAAATTCATTTTTTGATTTTTTTTTTTAGATTATTGTCATTTTTTACCATTTATTTATCTAGTTATCTATTTCAATTTATTATTACTATTATTTTTCTTTCCCCTAATCTGATTATATTACCATTACCCACACACCACATGCAGCTACTCTTCAATAACTATAACCCCCCCCCACCCCCCCATTCCTTCTCCCATGATCCCTTCGTGGGGGTCTCATTTCCGTCTGGCGGCCATTTTGGATCGTGAGGCGAACAGGAGAGATAAGTGCTTTCTCGTTTCTGTTTTCACTGTCTGAATGTTATGTGATTTTGATTTCTGAAGAAGACCCAAGAGGTCGAAACTCCATGTGTCTACAACCTGTACATTGTTTGTTTATGTCCTTGGCAGTAACTAATTCCTCCTCTTTCGAAAATTTTGCTTCATTTTCCGCCCTCAGTCACTCGAACGCTGAAGCTTAGTTGTAAATGAAATAATAAAAAAAGGAAATTGTAGTTATTAAACAAATGGACATCTTAACTGTACTGAAAAATAAAACATGCTCTCTCTCTCGTTCTCTCTCTCTCTCTCTTCTCTCTCTCTCTCTTCTCATTATGCACACAGGACCATACAACTTCCACCACCAACACCCGTAAAAAATATACAAAAATCACCAAAAAATCTATTGTACACCACACACACACACACACACACACACACACACACACAACAGAGAGAGAGAGAGAGAGAGAGATGAGACGCGAGAGCGAGATCCTGAGAGAGCGAGAGAGAGACCACTGTGAGACTTTTAGATCAGATTGCGCAGTCAGGAGGAGAATTGTTGAGTCGGACAGCAGTCTTGACAGCCAATAGGAGCCAATATCGGTTCATACTTGGTATCAGGGTAACCAAAGCTGGACCAACAGAACGAGAAGGGTGTGTGAAAAAACTTGTTGGACAATGCCACGCTAAGCACTATATGCTTCAGTAGTATTGATATAGCATCTTTGTGAATCCGGTCTGTCATTGGGCGGCGTGGAGGGAGAGAGAGAGAGAGGAGAGAGAGAGAGAGAGAGAGAGAGAGATTTTGACCGAGAGAGAGAGAGAGACGAGAGATGAGAGAGCGAGCGACCGAGAGCGAGAGAGAGAGAGAGAGGAAACGTGGGGACAGAAAAATTGCTAGACACTGTAAAACTGTGTCAACGAACCAGATGAGTAAGGTTTGTGTCAGTGCCTGGAAAAGAAAAGATGATCAGTGCATTTTAAAGCATCAAGATACTGACGGGGTTTATGTATAGAACAATGTTCAACCATGGTTGTGAACATACTTGGGGCATGTTGTTTTAAAAACTGGGCTGTGACAGATTACAATTCGTAGGAAAAATGTCGATTCTGTTGACCAAACGAAAAATATAGCTGAAAACTTGATCGTCAAAAATATGTGCCATCCAGGTGTTGTGGTGTGTGTGTCCGGTGTGTGTGTGTGTGGTGTGTGTGTGTGTGTGTGTGTGTGTGGATGCTTGCAAACTTGATTTCAAACACGTCAAAAATGCCACCACCCTTCATGGGTGCTGTGGGTCGTCATATGACTCTAAGACCCAGGATCATCAGTCTGTTACCAACAGGGACTGTTCCATTCAGCGCCATAAAACTACGACAAGTTTTAACCCAAGCTATATCCTTTGGACATCAAACAAATATCTGGACAAGACAGAGTTCAACGGCTCCGATGTGCTGCCAGTATATACCCCCACCCCATCTCCCACCCCTCCCATCTCCCCCCTCCCCCCTCCCATCTCCATCCTAACTGACAAAGTCACTCACCTTCTCCCCGTTGTCCATCTCAGCATCAAGTGAGAGTATCTCCCTGAGCCCATGTGCACTTTACGATCCACGTTGCGCAGCAGGTACTGTAGGATGCCAGCATCCACCAAGTCCAGGGACAGGTCTGGTTTGTTCTTGAAGGGCCAGAAAATCCGGGCCTCTCGGCAGATGTCTTCTGTGGAGTTAATCCTGTAATGGTGAAAGCAGTTGAACGGTATGAAACACTGAAGATAATGAACTGTAATGTGTAAGCCGTTGAAACAGTACGAAACACTGAAGATAATCAACTGAATACTGTTAAAGGAAATACCCGTTCAGGTCAAATATACGGGGTGGCGTGTGTATATGCCACTGCGCACACACACACACACACACACACACACACACACACACACACACACACACACACACACAAACGCATACACACACATACACACACACGCGCGCGCGCCCACACACACACACACACACGCACGCACGTATTGGACGCACGCACCCCCCCCCCCCCCCCCCACACACACACACATTACATACTTTCTCCCCTTTTTGTCTTACATCACCTCAAGTGAAAAGACGTTAAATTAAAGAAAGAACACACCACACACACACACACACACCACACACACACCACGGTTTGCTTCGGTACAAATGCAGTCTTTTTAGTTAACATTGTCAGTGCCCGAAACGAATGTCGTTTGTATTTTTACTAATTCAACGCAGGTTGAAAAGCGAGAGAGAGAGAGAGAGAGAGAGAGAGAGAGAGAGAGAGAGAGAGAGAGAGAGAGAGAATAAACGAGCCAACCAGAGCGTTTTGGGCCAACTGAACAACAAGCAGTCCACATCCAAAACTTTCTGACAATCTGCGGCACGTCTCATCCACACTGGAACACTAACAGGGCACCACAGAATGGAGAGCAGTGAGCAGAGGGAAAAAACCTCGTGACAAAGATACATGAAGCAATTCAACGGCAAACTGCTACTATTTACCATCCACTCTCCTACGCCATAACAACAATTCACACTGCGGATAGCACCCACTTCAGAATCCTAGAGCAGCTATATGGACTGGTCATTTCAGCCAGCCCGTCAGGTGGGGGATCCGTGGTCATGTCATCCAGAGCGAGCGAAGGGGACACTCTGGGAGACGCTGGATGACCCCCGACACCAAGAGAGACCACCAGAGCCAACAACCAGCCCCAGACAGGGAGGAGACCAGTCTCCATTAAAGATGTCTTGAGGCTGTTAATGCAGGTGGCAACACAACTGTCGTGGGAGTCGGGGAAGTGCCTCAACGACTCACGTAGTTCCTCGCGACGATTGTAAAAAGTGTACGCAAATAAACGTGCATGAAAACAAACGCAATTTATGCCTATGCGGGGGGTTCATTCTATTTAAAGTGAAGTTAAAAAAAAAACAAACAAAACAACAAAAAAAAAGATAAGTTTCTTAAGTTGAAAACAACAGCTCTTTCAAATGTCGATCCAGTCTGCTTCAAGGTATGATCCGTGAACATGAATCTAGTGATATAAGGGGGGATGGTATAGCCCATAGATAATTCACCATGTAGTACAGAATGCGGTTAAACTGATTGATTGAGTAAAATCGCTTTGGACGTGTCCACCAGAGGCATCTGTCCCATAAGAAAGGGCAGCATCACTCTCAGTAATAACCTTCCATGTAGGTTACTGAGCATCGCCTGCTCACTGTCTCACGGAGGACGTAGGGGATGCATGACCTGTGTGTAACCTCGCCTCGCTGGTCAGCCATCGGAACTAAAACGTAGATGGCAAGAAAAAGGTAAATCTTACCCAACTGTGTGTCTGAGTGAAACTGGTATACAACGGCGTTGCTATGAAAGTGTTATTGTCAACTATGGGTCTGAGTGAAAATAGTGTGTGACGGCGTTGATATGAAAGTGATTTTATCAACTGTCCGTCTTAGTGAAAATAGCTATGAGAGTGTATTATCAACTCTGTGTCTGAGTGAAAATATTGTGTGACGGCGTTGATATGAAAGTGTTTTATCAACTGTCCGTCATAGTGAAAATAGCTATGAGAGTGGTATTATCAACTATGTGGCTGAGTGAAAATATTGTGTGATGGCGTTGCTATGAGAGTGGTATTATCAACTATTGTGTGTCTGAGTGAAAATATTGTGTGACGGCGTTGCTATGAGGGTGGTATTATCAACTCTGTGTCCGAGTGAAAATATTGTGTGACGGCGTTGCTATCAGAGTGGTATTATCAACTCTGTGGCTGAGTGAAAATAGTGTGTGATGGCGTTGCTATGAGAGTGGTATTATCAACTCTGTGGCTGAGTGAAAATATTGTGTGACGGCGTTGCTATGAGAGTGGTATTATCAACTCTGATAGACCCACTGCCCTGCCATGCATGTCGTAAGAGGCGACTAAGGCAGGACCACCTCGCCGGAGGATAAAGGGGTTTGCGTAGGGCTAACAACCCTACCTGTAAAAAAAGACCAGTTACAGAAGCATCGAACGACAATGAACCAAAACATTCACCTGGGCAAGGAAGGGTCTCCATCCCGGAGACTTATGACGCGCGGTGCAGTGAAAGCCGAAAGGAAGCTGCAGGCTGACTCCCCTTCTAACACCCAGGACAACAACGAGAGTAGCCACATGGAACATCAGGACGATGTACGAAACAGGAAAAAAAAACCATCCAAGTAGCGAGAGAGAGATGAAAAACTACAAGATCGGAGTGCTAGGACTGAGTGAGACAAGGTGGCTACAGTCAGGACAGCTGAGACTTTCATCTGGAGAACAGCTGCTGTACTCAAGACACATAGAGGATGGAGCCCCCCACACTGAGGGTGTGGCCCTGGGGCACCTGAGGCCCAGGGGGCACTCATCGGCTGGGAACCTGTCAACTCCCGCATCATCACAGCCAAGTTTACCATGAAGAAGAATGACATCAGGCTGAACAACAAGACCACTCGCCTGGAGAACACATTAGCTGAGACAGGGCTCAAGATCAACAGAAAGAAGACTGAGCTGATGAAAATCAACACCACTGCCAACACACCAGTCACGGGAGGTGGAGGGCCCATCAGGGAGATGGAGTCTTTCGTCTACCTGGGAAGCATGGTTGACCAACAGGGAGGCACGGACCGAGACGTCACAGCCAGAATCGGCAAGGCAAGAGAAGCTTTCGTCATGTTCAAGAACATCTGAGCATCTGGAGGAATCAGCATGAGAACCAAACTCCACATCTTCAAATCCAGTGTGAAGTCAACTCTGCTCTACGGATGCGAGACCTGTCGGACAACATAGACGATGCAACAAAAGATTCAGACATTTTTCAACACCTGTCTGAGGCGCATCTACAAAATCCTATGGCAGGACAAGATCCGAAACGAAGTTCTGTGGGAGCGAGCGGGACAGGAACCAGTGGCCAAGCAGATACTGTGAAGGAGGTGGGGCTGGATCGGACACACCATCAGGAAGCCAGCGTCCAGCACCACACGC
>JADBJO010004866.1:27500-30000 GCA_016801955.1 Conus betulinus
TAAGCATGGATAACTAATTCAACGTTGCAGCTATCAACTGTCAAAGAATGTTATACTTTTGTACTTCAGTAGCTCTTTAACTGATGGTAGATAATGCAATTTAAATGTGTGACACAGACCGTGGTCTTCGTGAAAGAGATGACCTAACAGAGCTGTGCGTGAGGTTACAGTAAGCAGAAATGGGAATAATTCAACGCGTTTTCACGTCTCGGGGGTACGAGAAATAATCCTCCAGTGAGTGCTCTATCCGCTTCGTTATTCCTAACAAGGGAAGGTCGGCGTGTGTGGCAAGCCACGACTGTTTCGTTCTTTGAGGAGCTCATCAAGCGTGCTTCAAGATTCTGGTTACCTGCTGACGAGACCCACTTCCATTCAGTAAAGAAGATGCTTGACAGAGTCGAATAAAACCTCCTGCATACATGAAAATTGTCAAGAAAAACAAAAAAAAGCACTCACTGGAGAGGGAAATAAAAGAAGTTTATGCAAAAGGGTACACCAGAATAACTGATTTGAAAACAGAGAACAACACGTTAAAAAAAAAAAAAAAGAAAAAAGGCAAGAAAAAGACTACTGGAAAAACATAACATGGATAAAAGACTAAAAGACAGGAACAAGAAAAAAAAAATCAGAAACGGCTGAGAAAAAACAAAAACAGGAAGAAACATTTAAGAGACAAAAGAAAGAAAGAAAGACTAAAAGAAAGCAAGCAAGAAAGAAGCAGCAAACGAACCAACAAAGCAAGAGCACAAGAACATAACTAGACGACAGAAACGAGGAGAGCAAGATGACAACACGGGGGTCCTCACATTCGTGCCGACAAGTGGCTGTGGAAGAGCCACGCAACAAGGAAGACATTGATGATGACGATGACAATGACTGGTTGCAGCGTACGACGTCTCTTCCGGCATATAAGGGTTCCTATGACTGCAAGTATCCGCTTCATTTTCTGTCGACGAATGGTTTACATTACCTCACAAACTGCTCTCTCTCTCTCTCTCTCTCTCTCTCTCTCTCTCTCTCTCTCTCTCTCCCCCGACCTCCTCACTCCCCCCCCCCCCCCCGTCTTCCTCCATCCCCTGTCTTTGCTCCATTCCTCAATCATCTTCACCAACCTTTCCCTCTTTTCACTCTCTCTCTCTCTCTCTCTCTCTCTCTCTCTCTCTCTCTCTCTCTCTCTCTCACACACACACACACACACACACACACACACACACACACACGCCCCGCGTCTAATATAATAGCATTTATGAAAAGACGTAAAAGGAACCTACTACTACTACCACCACCACCACCACTACAACTACTATTACTGTACGACTTCCTTGACAGGAAACTATGTTGTACGCCATCATCAGCCATCTCTGTATTAGCAGACCAGGAGATCGTAAGACAATGTTTTTGTTTTTTTTTTTTTTAATTGTTACGTTAATGTGAATGACACACAAGCGGTTAACGTGTGAGTGACTGTGATGTTCTCTGAGAACAGTTTTCTTGGAAGATGTTGTCTTGCTTTCTGTAGCATCCATGTAGGATGTTGGACCAGGAGTCCTGCACAACAGCCACCACTTTGCACATGCACGGGCTGAAGAAATGCGCATTTGAGCAATGGAACCACAGAATTTAGCATTGGAGCCCCCACACAACAATCACCACTTTGCACAAGAACCTTGAGCAATGGAACTAGACAGAGATCAGCAATGGAGCCTCACACAACGACCATCACTTCACACATGCCACACAGGCTTAAACCATGCAGGCTTGAGCAGCAGAGCCACACAGGGTTTAGCGATGGAGCCTCACACAGCGACCACCACGTTGCACGTGCTACACAGGCTCAAGAAATGCTGGCTTGTGCAATGGATCTTAAAAAAAAAAAAGATGTTTGAAATAGCTCCGACAAACAACATGGACGAACGAATCACAAGACAAAGCACGACGCGTTTCGACCTCTTAGGTCTTCTTCGGGCAAAATGAACGACTCTCAGAGCAACGACAATGACGAACGAGCAATCGTTCATCTTGTCAAATTCGACGAAAGATGGGCGTTGAGCCATGGAGACACACACACACACACACACACACACACACACACACACACACACATCATTTACTGCAATCATTTTCGGTACTGGCCATCCGAAGTTTTCTTCTTCCCCACTCCAGAGTAAGTACCTATTCAGATTTTCAGTAGGTCATTTTTTTTTTCAATACTGTGTAGGATTAACGTAGCAACCCAAGCAATGATGAAGCTTTGGAGAGCTTCACCCTAACGGCGTTACCGCACGTAGCTTCAGCCAGGTCGGTGACCTGCTGAAATGGTTCCCCATAGACATTCCCTCACATCTGACAACATGATTAATGTTAGTGTTGAAATCGAAGTGACTGAGGGCGGAAAATGGAGCAAAAATTTAGAAAGAAAAGGGGAGAGCTACCGCCACAGACGCAGACAAACCAATTGACAGTGTGTTCTGTCTGCGTCTGTGACGGTAACTAGCTTCTG
>JADBJO010004866.1:40000-57500 GCA_016801955.1 Conus betulinus
TCTAGTTCGCCCTGTTCGTCATACCAAAGGTTATAATTCTAGTTCACCCTATTCGTCATACCAAAGGTTATAATTCTAGTTCACCCTATTCCTCATACCAAGGTTATAATTCTAGTTTACCCTATTCCTCTCATACCAAAGGTAAAACTCTAGTTCATTCTGTTCTCCATACCAAGGGTTATGACTCTAGTTCACCCTCTTCTTCATACCATGTTCATATGTATAACAGGATATCGTATTTACAAACGTAATAGAACACTGATCTCCACGTTTACAGGTATGACCGAAAACAATGAAGTCCATGTTTGCAGGTATACTACGATGTTGTGACGTCTGTGTTTACAGGTTCAACTGGACCATGTGACATCCATGTTTACAGGGCAGGTACAACTAGACATCGTCACGTCTATGTTTCCTCGTACAACTGGACACTATGACGTCTATTACTGCTAACATCACAGGACATTCTGACGTCCATAGTTACAGGTATAACATCACACTGTGACATCCATGTTCACAGGTAAAGGAGGACACTATCACGTCTATATCTACAGGTGTAACAGGGTATTGCAGCGTGCGACTATATTTACAAATACAAATGGACATTATAACGTTTACAACTGTAACAAGACATTGTGGCGCCCGTGTTTACAGATGCAGAGGTGGATGTGGGCGAGTACTTTGTGCAGACGCCTGTCCAGGGCCTGGAGATGGTCTGACGTCAGCAGGGGGTACACGGGGTCCCTCTCTGTGAGGACCTCCAGCACGTAGCTCAGGGTGCCGTTCTGGAACTCTTGAAGGCGACGGTAGGTGCTCTCCCTTACTCTGTTGACACAGTAAGCGTGTTCAGGAACATGGACACAGGGACAGACATGAGCAAATACACACACATGCAGGCGACGGTGGGTGCTCTCCCTTACTCTCTGTTGACACAGTAAGCGTGTTCAGGAACATGGACACAGGGACAGACATGAGCAAATACACACATGCAGGCGACGGTGGGTGCTCTCCCTTACTCTGTTGACACAGTAAGCGTGTTCAGGAACATGGACACAGGGACAGACATGAGCAAATACACACATGCAGGCGATGGTAGGTGCTCTCCCTTACTCTGTTGACGCAGTAAGCGTGTTCAGGAGCATGGACACAGGGATAGACATGAGCAAATACACACATGCAGGCGACGGTAGGTGCTCTCCCTACTCTGTTGACGCAGTAAGCGTGTTCAGGAACATGGACACAGGGATAGACATGAGCAAATACACACATGCAGGCGACGGTGGGTGCTCTCCCTTACTCTGTCCAAAGAAAGGCATGCGTTGTGGGAGAAATGAAGACATAGGTATGGACGAAGACACATCCAAACTCAAGTATGTAGGCACACACAACACACAAACAACACACAAACAGACTGTGCGGGAACAACAGCAAAGGAAAACTACAGACAAACACAAAACACACAAAACACATACTCTCTCTCTCTCTCTCTCTCTCTCTCTCTCTCTCTCTCTCTCTCTCTCTCTCTCTCACACACACACACACACACACACACACACACACACACACACACACACACACACACACACACACACACACACACGGCTGGATTACTGACTTCTGATGCATGGCTGCACTATTGACTTCCTGGAGAGACAACAGATGGCACTGGCAAAGACCAGATTAAGGGCCCTGCGGAATGGCTCCCCACCCCTCCTCCTCCATCCCTACAAATCTTCCACCGCACCCCTGCCTTTCTGCAACTTGCATCTGAGTCCGAAAAACGGAAGATGCTCTTAGGACTGGCCGAAAAGGGATGAAATTGATGCACTCATCAGCACCATCTTAACGGCCACTGACAATCCACAACGGACGATAATTTCGGAACAAACTGGGATTCCCATGCGCGTCAGCAAGCAACTTCCACACCGAGCACACCATGAAGATTCACACGAATGAAAAACAGGGCTGTTTGAAGTCTCTGAGAAATGAGCAGCAGCGAACTGCCACAACAGATAAGACGTCGGCAAACCAAAGAGCCAAGAATATCCCTGCTGGTAATGCTAACGTCGGAAAACCACAGACCCAAGAAAACATCCATGCTGGTAACGCTAACGGAGAATTTACACAGGTCTTTGAGGTCAAATGCTGGAAACTCAACTTACCGCCCACAAGTACAAGAGCTGCATAAAAGAAAAAAAGTCTTTACGTTGGATACGTAGATGGGAGCACACTGGAACCTAAGCTAGCTATATTCAGAGACATTGTCTATGTCAGCTGTAGGGATACCTATGGGGTAAAACAGCCTAAGTTAACTGAACGACATTTCTCAGATATCCACACACTAGCGAGAAATGGATAAAATCCAAAAGAAGAAGAGAAATTCCAAGAAACGGTTGAAGAATGCCTCAGATTCGAGAAGTTAAGTTGCAGAGGTGCTCGTGGAAGAACTGAAAGCGAGTCATGGTGAACACAGCTAGGCAGAATCAGCAAAGAGAGGGAAGAGCAAAAACGAAGAAGAAGACCCAAGCTGCTACCTCAGAGACCGCAGTTCGCCAAGAAACTGTTCAAGTCAACCAAAATGTGGGATACAACCGGTCGACAAAGAAGCTCTCGAAATGCCTCTCAGAGAAATCCTGTTCCGGTCTTCCAGGCTGGCACCATTTGAAAATTAGGGTTTGGTGTAGGTGGCAGCGCCAGCGGGAAAAATAGGCACCAACAGCCGATGAGTTTAGTACGTGATTAAGAACGTCAGAGCCAGACTATTGCATTAACCTAACGGAGTACGTTTTTTTTAAACAGCAGTCATACGACTAAGAAACGCTCCACAAACTAATACGATCGGCATATGTTCGTGGAGGATCTTGATAATAAGAAGCCAATGGATTATGGCTGAAGGTTTTCTGTTTAAGACAAAGGTATAGAAATGCACCTACGGATGTGTGTGCGCGCGCGCGCGCGCGCACACACACACACACACACACACACACACACACACATACACACACGCGCACACACACATACACACACACATACACTCACATACACAAACACACACACACACACACACACACACACACATACCTAGAAGCTCGCGTGCACGAGCGCTCTCACGTGCGCACGCGCACAAAGAGAGAGAGAGAGAGAGAGAGAGAGAGAGAGAGAGAGAGAGAGAGAGAGAGAGAGAGAGAGAGAGAGTCACGCACTGAACACAGTAATTTACTTACCGACAGCAGTGAAAGAGAGGCGCCAGTATTTCCTCAAAGTCGACATTGGGATCAGCAAAACTGGACAAGCAGAACAGAAGCCAACACGGTTAGAGTGGGGCAGGACACGCCCATGATACGTGTAACCATTGGTATGAGCACATTCCTGCCAACGCTTTCCCCTCAATCACCACCACAACAGTTTCTTTCAGACTTTCTTATGAGCCCAAGAGCTCCTTCCTTGGAAGGACGCTATTTATGTGTGTGTCATGTCTTGTATCATTCCCTGTCTTGCCTCTGTTGCAAACAGTTCATAGTACGCCTTCATTTTTGTTTTCTTTGCTGTTTTTTTGTTTTCAGAAGCGTCGTGTCCCTTCTCCGTAAACCGTTTATCTGTCTTCTGGACTCCTATGTGAAAACGAGCCCATGTAATTACGCTGTTTCTCATCTGTCTGGGTATCGTTTAGAGAGAGAGAGAGAGAGAGAGAGAGAGAGAGAGAGAGAGAGAGAGAGAGAGAGAGAGTCGTCACTTCGCCTAGTGCGGTGACAGGAATACCCAAATGTGAAAGGGTACCCCCTTTAAATCCACCCGCCCCACTCTGAAGCTATTAATATCACAGAACAAAGAATACAAAACACCGAATAATAGGTGCGACAAACTAACAACTTTTATTCAGATTCCCACTCACACACACAACCACCAGCAAAACAAGTAAAACAGATCTTCAAACAATAACACATCAATCATCAATAATATTAAAAAAAAAATAATGTCCCGACAGCCCACCTCCAGATCCGGGAGCCTCAAAGGACCCCAACCCCACACACGGTTAATATCGGACCAAGGATACTACAGAGGGTATCGCGTGGTAACTTGGGGCTGGGTCATCCAGAGGGGAAGGATGGCTTACAGAACCCAAAGTGCCCACGCAATACAAACTACTAAGGAGACACAACAACACCCCATAAAAAAATCACTATTTCCCCTTCACACACACATATATATATATATATATATATATATATATATATATATATATATATATATATATATATATATATATATATATATATATATATATATATATATATATATATAATACCATTCACCCTTCACACACTCGAACCATCTTCTTTTTTTTTTTTTTCACAATCAATTTTCACACCTCAACTCTTTCCCTTCCCTCGCGGGCATTTACAGTTTGGGCACCGGTGGCCACACTGTCACTGAGGTCTTGATGCCACGGTAGATGAAGCTCCGAACAATGCCAAATCAATAATATCACTAAGTTCGACACAAAGTCACTAATTTCAAAACACTGTAACACAAACTGAAGACGACGAAGGGCTCAGCAGCTCAGCAGATCTCAACAGCAGGAAGGGAAGCTTCGACGCTCGAAGGATGCTCTCGACACCCCCCCTCCCCTCCGGTCGTCTGTGACGATGACCTAGAGGTCAGCTACACCGACGACAGAAGCCAAGGCAATACCCGGTATGATGCCTCAGACCGGAGGATGATGCAGCAACAACAACAACAAATTAAACCATGTCGATACCTGGAGTTACGATGACGACGAAGACACACAAGACGAACACCCGCCAAAGCAGCACCAGGGCGGGGAAACCCGCGCTCCCTTGAAATGCGTGGAAGCTGTAGGCAGACACCCGAAACACCGAATACTTCTCCAAGGAACTCCGAGCTGTCACCAGGACCCGCCGATCGACTTCCAGGCAGCCCACTAAACCAAGTGGCAAAACTGCCTCCCCAGACACTGGATCAGACCTCCGTCTCGAGCCAGGAGTCGCAAACGACTGAACTGGATAGTCAAAAAGACAGACGACACCTAAAGGTGACAGACACCATGAAACTGACAAGGCCACACCCTGACTGCAACCAATCGTCTATAGGTTGCCCAGGGAACTACACGACAAGACTCCAAATAAGGGCATGAATATCGACAATCGTATACAAACTCAAAACACTAACTTGTTCAAAGACCAATCAACAATCAGTCACCCAAAATACCAAGACCACACTTCTAAACATAGGAACACTGTGTGTCGGCACAGACTCCAAAAAACACCAATTCCTCCAATCAATCAATCAATAATCACTAACAGCCTGTACCCAAGACCAAATATGGACCTAACCATATCCAAACACCAATCTCCAATAACTCATCAGCCAATCATCAATAAAACATCAAAACACAAACCACAACAATCACAAAAATAGACACGGTCAAATATAAGAACACAAACTGCACCCTCCTTGGTCGATAATCTACCTACAATAACTCGACCAACACACACACACACACACACACACACACACACACACACACACACACACACACACACACAAAAATAAAATAAAAAAAACACACATCATAACTCCAAAATATCGACATGGTGGTGGTGGTGGTGGGGGAAGAAAACTAACCACTGCAACCACTCCGCCATACGACAAGCACAATTATGTCCCTTGAATGTGTGTGTGTGCGTGCGTGCGTGCGTGCGTGCAGGTGTGTGTGTGTGTGTGTGTGTGTGTGTGTGTGTGTGTGTGTGTGTGTGTGTGTGTGTGTGTGAAAGCAAATAAACTGATTTTATTGAGTCACTGTAGTGAGAATTCACATCTCAGTCATAATAAGAAAATTAATTGCCTCTCTTCTTCCTGTCAGTAAAACCTTTGATATATCCCATCACGCTGACAAATTAATGTCAGTTTCAAGGGTAGACCTTTAAGGATACTTTGTACAAAACGAGTAATGACCAGGAAGGTGTGAGTACACTGCATGACAGACTAAACATTTGAAATTAACGTTCAAGCTTCTCACACACCTGTATACAGTACCGAGCGGTTCACATGCTGTTTAATTCCCCTAGAACTTCAAACTGAATGAAGTTAAGTAAGTACGTGTAATTATGAAATGAGGAACACCCCACCGATACATGGCAGCTTTTCTTCCACAAATGACTTTCTCTGCATAGGTAGCCTGCATTATAAACTGTTTTGTAAAACTCGGCATTGCAAAAACAAAAAGAGGTTATCCGTGGAGTATGGTTCCGTAATAATAATAATAATAATAATAATAATGATAATGAATACTTATATAGCGCCTATTCTCGGCTAGAGACCAAGCTCTAAGCGCTTTACAATCAACACTCGTTTACACAACGGGCTGCCTACCTGGGTAGTGCCGACTGAAGAGCTGCCAGCTGGGGCTTCATTCAGTCGTTTCCCGTGTCACCCAGTCAGTATCGTTCAATATCGTTCACTCAATTTCCTTACTTCCTTCATTCTTTTCATTTCTCACTCAGGGTGCATGCTACGTGTAACGTGTCATCCATACCAACGGCCAAACTGGCCTACTCTTCCGAATGTTGGTGATGGGATTTTACGTGTGTGCAAGATGTTATGCGTGCGTTTCACACACGGAACCTCGGTTTATAGTCTCATTGGAAGGACTGTATGGGAAATGGAGTCAGAACCAATGTTAACTCCGAGGGAAAAAAATCCCCCTGTACCGAAACGCCCCGGCGGAGGTTTGAACCCGCAACCCCAGGATCATCAAGATTACGAGTCAGGCGCTCTACCAACTGAGCTATTCCGGCTGATGATAAGCCATGAGGGCTTAAAGAAAATGTTCTGTGCGCTCATGTCTTCATCTGTCATCGACTCTAACCCTTCTGTCTCCTCCCCCTCCTCCCTCTGAACTCAACACTCACCCTTCGCTCCACCCCTACCCCTCAAAAAAAAAAAAAAAAAAAAAGGAATACTGATAGCTTAAAGTTAAGCTTCAAAACTGAGTGATCTGATGGCAAAAAATGAAGCAACATTTAGAAAAGAGAGGGGGTTAGTTACATCCAAGGACACAGACAGAGTACAGGACCAGACACCATGCATTTTGGCTTCTTGGGTCTTCTTCAGGCCAAAACAAATAACATTTAGGACAGTGAAAACGAAGAACGAGCAACCAAGCAAGTTAAGCAATAAACCGATACGCTACCGTCACAATATTAATTCATTTATTTGTTTTTTCAAGTGAGAGAAGGGGGAGAGACAGAGAGAAGAGAGGAAAAGGAAAAAAAAAAAAAAACTACTGATAGCTTAAAGTGAAAAATTAACAGATACGCCACCTTCACAATATAACTACATTTAATTTGCTTTTGAAGAGATAGAAAGGGAAGAGACAGGAGGGGAGGGGGAAGGGTTAGACGAGTGAAAAGGAAGGGGAAAGTGAAGAAGAAAGGGGGTGGGGTTAAGGGGAGGAGCTGTCATAGTGAGCGAGCCACAGACGTGGGAAAGACGAGGAGACAAACAGGGCTGTGTTTCAGAACAAACATAAACCAGAAAGCACTGATCAACAGGGGTCACAGACCTCGTCGTCCAGAAAATCAGAGATACACTATGATCGATTAATGCCAGTCGCACGCCCACCCTCACTCGCCCGTTCGTGTACCTTTTGGCGTTCAATGACAGGCATGAAGTCAGTGTATTCCCCCGTCCCCACGTCCAGTTTGCGGTCCGAGCTCTGTATCAGGTACTGCAGCACAGCAGCGTCCACCATGCTGAGGAACAGAGCTGGTTTGTTCCGGAGAGGCCCCCAGTTCTGGGCCACTCTGCAGACATCTTCTGTCGAGTTTACTCTGTAACGCATTGGCACCAGATTAACCTACAAGAAGGATGGATGCCAGACCATTACACTTATAATTATGTTTATGTTTATGGTTGAGGAAAGTGCCAGAGATACTGAAACGTACGATTTTTTTTTTACGCGTGTAGTAGGGAAACATGACGGCATGATGGCTCGCGTAGTGGAATACGGCTCTGTGTCTGGCCCCTTCCCCGTGTCCAATGGAGTGAAGCAAGGATGTGTCCTGGCACCAAACCTGTTCAGCCTTATGTTCGCCACAATGCTGTTCTCTGCTCTCTCCAGTACCAATGCGGGAATCACTGTCCGCTACAGATGTGATGCCGCTTCTTTGACTTAAGGCACCTGAAGGCCAGAACAAAAGTTCTTGAGGCCCTTGTGAGAGATTTCCTGTTTGCTGATGACTGTGCACTCGCAGCGCTCAACGAACCAGACCTGCAAGAGACTGCCAGTTGCCTGTCTGCAGCAGCAAAGGCCTTTGGCTTGACGATCAGCCTGCGGAAGACAGAAGTGATGCTCCCAACCAGCACCTGGCCTCTCTCCTCCAGAACCAAAGATCGTGATCGAGGACACGACCCTGAACAATGTTGACAGCTTCACCTACTTGGGGACTGCTTGTCTTCAACGTGTGGCTTGGATAAAGAAGTGTCGAACAGACTGGCAAAAGCAGGAGCTTCCTTCGGCAGGCTTTGGAACAGAGTGTGGGGGGAGAGCGTGGCATCATCACTCTAAGCACCAAGCTGGCAGTCTACAGAGCAGTCGTTGTCACCTCGCCAGGCTCTACGGCTGTGAGACCTGGACACTGTACACAGGAAACAACTGAAAGATATGGATCAGTTCCATCTCTGCTGCCTGCGTAAGATCATGGGCATCATCTCCTGGGAGGACAGGATTTCCAACACAGATGTGTTTTTGCAGAGTAAAGATGCCTGGTATGGAGGATCTGATCATGAAAGCACAGCTGAAGTGGTTGGACATATAGTACGAATGGACGACACGCGACTTCCAAAAATGGTCTTCTCTGAGCTGGCAGCTGGTACAAGGAACACTGGGCGACCGCTCAAACGCTTCAAGGACTGCTGAAAGTATCACTAGCGGCCTGTGGCATCCCTCTTCAGGGCTGGGAAACACTTGCCACAGACCGCGGTGCCTGGTGACTTGCTGTCCACAAAGGACTAAAGAGCTTCGAAGAGAAGCGTTTGCAAGAATTGGACCAGAAGCGCCAAGCCCACAAAGAGACGAGACTGACCCAATGACAGCTGTCTCATGCCCAGAGTGCGACGTATTTGTGTGTCCAGCTTTGGCTTGCGCTCACACGTGCGGAGTCACTGACGTCTTTTGTTGACCACGACGGTCATCCATGATGAGGGAAACAGAAAGCGGGACTGACTGTAATAACGCCACAATGATGAGGAAACAGAGCAAGAGTAGTATTACATGTACCTAAAAGTTTGTGTGCGCGTCTTCAATTGGTCGTGGGATGTCGTTTGATCCGAATTGAGCACAGGGTTTGTCTTTGAGTCATTGGAGTAATAGAGTGTATGTGTCTGTGAGTGAGTGAGTGAGTGAGTGAGTGAGTGAGTGTGCGTGTGCATGCATGCGTGTGTGCGTGCGTACGTATGTGTGTGTGTGTGTGTGTGCGCGCGCGTGCGCGCGCGCGCGCGTGTGTGTGTGTGTGTGTGTGTGTGTGTGTGTGTGTGTGTGTGTGTGTGTGTGTGTGGTGTGGAGAGAGAGAGAGAGAGAGAGAGAGAGAGAGAGAGAGTGTGTGTGTGTGTGTGTGTGTGTGTGTGTGTGTGTGTGTGTGTGTGTGTGTCTGAAGTGTGTGCACTTTGCAACCACATTTCTGAAGTAAAACTTTGGGGTAACTGTTCGTGCCAGTGCATCGGGAGTAGGGCCGATGTACACAAATGACCACTCGCCTTGTTGACGGACTTGAATTTTTTTTTTTTTAACTTACGGCGATTTGTTATGATGTAAAACCCTGTTCGTCAACAAAAATGTTTCCTCTAATTTAGGTTTGTGAAAGGGTATTCCCGACATCAAGGGTTATAACTCTGGTATTCCCCACATCAAGGGTTGTAACTCGTAATTGCTCTTAGGAACAAACTGTAGCGAGTTAAACGCCTTCTTAAAAAAAAGTTTAAGTTTGCCTTTAAAAAAAGAAAACAAACTCTTAATTGCTCTTTGGAACAACCTGTAACGCAGTAAGCGCACTCTAGGGAACATGTTTATGTTTGTTTACTTCATTCATTCTCTTGCGCGTCGTAAGGAATGACACGGATCGGGAAACAATTAACCAGGAAACTTCAGTCACCTTCCTTTCTGGAGATAAAAAAAAAAAAAACAAACAAACACAACAACAACAACAACACCACCACCACCAACAACAACACAAAACCAAACCGGTCCATCTAGCAATGCCTACAGGGACAGCTTTTAGTACGGAACTTTTATTCAGTTTACCACCGTGCTCAGTTCATCTAAGCAATAATTTTTTTGTTCAGTGCCACAGTTGTCTTTCTTCAAGGTATGCGAGGGTCACATCTTGTCATTAATTGATCACATGAACCAGTACGTCCCTATTCCACAGTGAGTTTCCTGTCCTGTTTTCATTTTTCATTTATTTCCCTGCACTGCAGTTGAGCTGAACGTTGTAGGAAGCTAAGGGGTTTTGTTTTCAACTGTTGTTCATGAAAGAGATCTACAGTGGAGCTGAACTGTTGTAGGAAGCTAAGGTTTTTTTTACTTTTCACTGTTTTTCATGGAAAGAAATCTTGAATGAGACAAGGAATAGTAAACGGTAAGTAACGAACAAGTGGGGCAACTCTCTCTCCCTTGTTAAAATTAATTACTCGCCCATAACTCCAAACGAAAGCTGCTTGCAAAACCAACTCGCCTAGCAGAAATAACAACACAGGGCACGCAGAACAAAAACAAAGAGACATCCCCTTTGTTGGCATCGTTGATAATCGATCTGGTGTCGTAAGCAGCGTTCGTTCGGACTTATGAGCAGGTAGATTAATGTGTGTTGGCGTTTCTGCTAAGCGATTTGATGTTCGAAAGCAGCGTTCGTTTGGAGTTACGGGCATATAATGTAAATAAATTTCAACATGAGAGGCAAAGTTACCCAGTGGTTCGTTATTTGTTGTTCTTTATGAGTTAGCCAGGGGAGCCCCATGGAGCGGTCTGTTCTGTTAAGGGACGAAGACACAACTTGCTGATAGATGAGGTGGTATGTGGTATGTTCTGTTGAAGGACGAAGACACAACTTGCCGATAGGTGAGGTGGTATGTGGTCTGTTCTGTTGAAGGACAAGGACACAACTTGCCGATAGGTGAGGTGGTATGTGGTCTGTTCTGTTGAAGGACAAGGACACAACTTGCCGATAGGTGAGGTGGTATGTGGTATGTTCTGTTGAAGGACAAGGACACAACTTGCCGATAGGTGAGGTGGTATGTGGTATGTTCTGTTGAAGGACGAGGACACAACTTGCCGATAGGTGAGGTGGTATGTGGTATGTTCTGTTGAAGGACGAAGACTCAACTTGCCGATAGGTGAGGTGGTATGTGGTATGTTTTGTTGAAGGACGAAGACTCAACTTGCCGATAGGTGAGGTGGTATGTGGTATGTTTGTTGAAGGACGAGGACGCAACTTGCCGATAGGTGAGGTGGTATGTGGTATGTTTTGTTGAAGGACGAAGACACAACTTGCCGATAGATGAGGTGGTATGTGGTATGTTTTGTTGAAGGACGAAGACACAACTTGCCGATAGGTGAGGTGGTATGTGGTATGTTTTGTTGAAGGACGAAGACTCAACTTGCCGATAGGAGGTGGTAGATGTGGAACTTGATGGCGGGACACATCCCTGCCCCAGGGGTGGCGGTACCCCTGGAAGGTGACATGCTCTGGCAGCCACAGCGTCAGGCCCCCCTCCACCCGCCCGTCTGATGTGCACAGCTCCCTGAGACACGGCCTGCCACCTGCAACCCCCTGTTAGACATGAGAGAGAGAGAGAGAGAGAGAGAGAGAGAGAGAGAGAGAGAGAGAGAGAGAGAGAGAGAGAGACAGACAGACAGACAGGACAGACAGACAGACAGACAGACAGACAGACAGACCAGAGACAGAGACACAGAGAGAGAAACAGACAGACAGACAGTCAGACAGACAGACAGTCGGACAGACAGATAATATTACTTATGGCCCAGCTGACCGCAAAAGGCCACATCAGGGCTGTCATCCCGTTAAAGTCAACTCTCAAATCAGATTAAAAAAAAAATACACACTCTGCTCATAAGAACACATCTTCTAAAAGCGCACAGGAATTTCGTTTAAACCCCTTTCTTCCGTAAAATCCTAAATTAGATCATGATCTCTTTCAAAAATAAAAAAAACATCACTTCAGATGGGACATCTCTGAACAGGGTTTTCACGAAGTCTGCTGTAAAATGTTCATGCAGACATCATGCAAATTCCAACCCTACTCCAATACACGATTAACTGTTTTGTTCAAGACATAAAAAAAAACATTTTTTACAGCACATAACTTTGATAATCAGAATTTACAATCATTGCTTCAAACGTTAGTTCGATGAATTTGCTTTTCGCCGGCTGCATCGCTAACAGGAAGGAAGGGGGAGGGGTGGGGGAAACAATGAAAGGAATGTTCACAGTGCAGCTAGCAGTACAAATACAGTTATATGCCTGAACTGTTTTGTTGTTGCCGTTGTATTTAAATTTAGAGAGAGAGAGAGAGAGAGAGAGAGAGAGAGAGAGAGAGAGAGAGAGAGAGAGAGAGAGAGAGAGAGAGAGAACAGTATAGGAAGATCAAGGTTGCTTATAATCTAGAGACAGGGCTGAGTTATTGATTTTTTTTTCATCTGTTGCACTGCGATGACATGTGTTGTTTCCGTTCATTTTGCTTCAAATTATAAGCGCCTGTCTTTTATGTCTGAAGTATCGTATTCATACAATAGTTGCATGCTAACCGAAGTTACAGAGACGACTTGGAGTTTCTTAGAAAGTCGTCAGCATTACCGTATTGATCATTTCACCATTTCCTACACTCTTCGAGTAGAATGAGTTCCTTCTTTTGTCTTGGCCTCTGTAAGGACGCCATTGTCTTCGTCTTCCCCTTTCAGACTTCAGCACTCAGTCAGTACCATTACCGTCACGTCACTCATTCTGACTGTGCTTAACATTGTCACGCCAGCACTCGTCAGATCCCACATCATCTGCCCGCAGGAAGCTGTCGCTACCAGCTGTGATCTGCGGGAGGCCATGCCCCCTCAGGACCCCTCGTCAGAAGCGGTCACGTCACGTCTCTGGTGTTCGGTGTTGCCTCTGCCGACCTGTGCCTAAGGTCTAACGAAGCCAGATTCCTCACTCACCTAGCTGTCCTGCATTGTGCATGAAATAAGTGTTACTTTCCACTCTGTGTTTTGTGGGTTTATATTTTTATTTTGACATGAGGGTCTGCATTCCATTGAAAGCATCAGGGACAGAAGTAACAAAAAAAAAAAGATAGAATAAGAATAGTAAAAAACAAGCAAACAAACAGAGAAGAGACCTGAGAAGACCAGAAAGTCTGAATTAAATGGCATCCAAGACCCCAGTGTTGAGGGAAGGCAGCTAAATACTATCAAGTACTCTGAGCCAATGCTATTAGTGTCGAGAGAAGCGAGCTGTTGAAGACCAACACACTGTTGTACATTATCGTCAAAAGTGCTATAGCACATAATATGTCTACTATTATCATTATGTGTCTTCACTCGTACCATAGGATCTTTTGGTGCGAAAAAAAACGAGGCTGGCAACATCATAAGTTGACGAACAGACCGACTAATAAGTGGACAGACACGTCTACGGACGTGTTCACGTTTAATTTCCGAGCAGCAGTTTGATTTGGGGCTGTTTACTCTTATTTATGAAATGTGTAACGCAATTTCAGTTAGCATCATTTGGACCAGACTGAATGAAATGTTCTCTGACATGTTTAAGAAATGCCCCAAATGATGTGTCTTAAATGGGCAGATGTAGCCGTCAATAATCCAGGTCACAGACCGCCTAAAGGACAGACAGGCAAAATGGGAAGACAGACAAACTAAAGCATGAGAGAGAGAGAGAGAGAGAGAGAGAGAGACAGAGAGACAGACAGACAGACAGAGACAGACAGACAGAGAGACAGAGACAGAGAGACAGAGACAGAGACAGAGACCGAAACACCGCGCACGTTTGTTGGTGATCAGCTGTAGAAGATCAGGGGAGGCAACTGGTGCGATGTCTTTATGGATGTCCAGTGTCCGACCCACTGCTAGAGGCGTGTTACGGAACCCCAGAATTCTGCACACACACACACACACACACACACACACACACACACACACACACACACACACACACAGTCACACACACACACATACACACACACACACACACACACACACACACCAGTCATCAAAGCCTGTGTGTGTGTGTGCTTGCATTCGGGCATGTGGTGTGTGCGTGAGTGCGTGCGTGCGTGCGTGTGTGCGTGTGTGTGTGTGTGTGTGTGTGTGTGTGTGTGCGCGTGTGTGTGTGTGTGGAGAAATCCCAACCGGCGGACACATCCCTATCACCCTTTTCCCTCCTCTCCTTCCCACGCTGTTCCAATCGCTATACTTTATTATTATTATTATTATTATTGCTTTTTTTTTGTGTTTGTTACTGTTTTCCTTTGCAGGTGGCGGTGGGAAGTCGGGAAAGAGGTTGGAGGCAGTGTATATTCTTCTAACTCTGAAAGACTTTCTTTCAATAATTTGAAAATCCAGCACTCCGGCCCTGAAAGTAAAACCGATCCCTTTCACTCTTTGTTCTTGTTACAGAGCTGTACTTTTATCGTATCGCTCAGTCTTGTCCCCCTCAGTGACTACAGCTCGGCTGGCTTCCGTTGTTGTATTATTTCTGCCTGCAGTCGCGTGGCTCACCTAGAGAGATGGAAGCGGTGATTTCTCCGATGTGGGAATCCCTCAGTTGACACAAGGTTTCAATGTGGTGTATGTGATCCCTGGGATACCTGTAAACACCACCGATCATCATCACCGCCACTCCAAACCAGTCAACCCGAATGTATCATAACTATAGATTTTCAAAAGATTTACTTTCAACACTCAATGGATTTCGAATACAATACTGGCCGCTGGTCCATTTCATAAATGTAGAGACTTCTAATTAAATACAAAAGAGTATAGATGTTTGGTTTAATGTTAGATGGTTTGCACAGGATCAGTTTTTTATGTTTCGCTAACAAATTTCAAATAAAGGACGATTCGACTGAAGTTCTATCTCTCTCTCTTCCTTTTTTTTTCCAGCGAAAATACAGAATATCGATTAAACCAAGTGTTCTAGTATTGTGTTGATAAATGGTAGTTTAATCGGAAAAAAAAAAAAAATTCTTGAGATATGCTCTTAAATAATTGGGATGTAAAAAGAATAAATATGAAGGGGTGAGTAAACAAATCTTATTATATTCGTTTAGAAAAGAAACATTAATGGTCATATCAGTAAATTAGGACATTGCAAACACATTACGAAGTCACATTTTCTCTAAACTGAAATGCTTTATACGAGACAAGAGGCACAGTTTGCATATCCCTACGTCATGTATGCAAAGTTTAAAGGCAGAAGCATATATCCCTACGTCATGTATGCGAAGTTTAAAGGCAGAAGCATATATCCCTACGTCATGTATGCAAAGTTTAAAGGCAGAAGCATATCGACTATGTTGACTTGGAATGAAATTCTTCCTGATTTTAAGTGGAAGTTGGTTAGCGTAAACAAAATGCTTCTGTACATTTTTTTTCACAAAGGACACATTAGCTGCATTGCGTTATTGCTTTCTGTATCCATAATGATATACGAGACGCTTTGACGCTTGGATGATTTATTACCTTCAGCTACAGGGGGCCATTAAGGCAAAGGGGGGGGGGGGTACACATACGACTGGACGCATTGCAAGGAAATTAAAGTATAAGGAAAGTACACATTGCATCATTAAAGTATAAGGAAAGTACACATTGTATCATTAAAGTATAAGGAAACTGCACATTGCATCATTAAAGTATAAGGAAAGTACACGTTGCATCATTAAAGTATAAGGAAGTACACATTGCATCATTAAAGTATAAGGAAAGAAAGTACACATTGCATCATTAAAGTATAAGGAAAGTACACGTTGCATCATTAAAGTATCAGGAAAGTACACATTGTATCATTAAAGTATCAGGAAAGTACACATCGTATCATTAAAGCATCAGGAAAGTACACATTGCATCATTAAAGTATCATTAAAGTATAAGGAAAAGAAATGATTACATTTACAAAACTATCCGGACGTAATGGATTTCAGGATCGCTCACATTGTTAAGATGGCACAGATATCTATATCATAAACTAACTCCCACGTAAACGATCAAATCCGATTAGCAGACACTCCGTACAGACCGTCCATTCCTACGCTACCGTTCCCGTCCCTTTAGTTCCAGAACACAGTTCCCACCCCCTTCTCTCACCTTGCACGAATAAACATCAACAGTAAACGCCAGACATTCTTCCATTTCTCCTCTCTCCCAACCTCACCCTCTAATCCGGCAGATCCCCGACGCCCGACCGCCCGATTCCCCCCCCCCCCCCCCCCCCCTCACCCTTCTCCACTCCCCACCTCGCCCCAAAATGCACGCGACCCCATGTGCACACACACACACCCACACCACACACACACCACACACACACACACACACACACACACACACACACACACGCACGCACACACACACCACACACACACACACACACACACACACACACACACACACACACACACACGCACGCACGCACACACACACACACACACACACACACACACACACTCTCTCTCTCTCTCTCTCTCTCTCTCTCTCTCTCTCTCTCTCTCTCTCTCTCTCTCTCTCTCTGGCTCTCTCTCTCTCTCTCTGAGACTACATAGCCATCCACTAATTACAAAAGAACATACTAACCAGAACAAGGAACATTAGATTACAACACTATTGTCATTAAGTTTCTGATTTCTTTTTTCTCGTCTTGGTAGCTTCACTGAAATGCTTGGCAAGGGCAATAACAGTTGTATCATTATCTGTTGACAAAAGATTAATTAAACCATTTACTGCAGGCTTGATATGAGTCATATTGAAAAAAAAAAGAGAATATTTTCGGAGAATATCTGAAAAGAAGCAACACTTGAAAAGAAAGCGTACTTCATCTTCCTTACTGTGTGACCGCACATTAGGCAGTCAGCATTTCGTTCTCTGGTCATAAACCAGTGTTTTGCAGCGCCTAGACCATGCATTCTTAATCTAAACGTTACCAGATCTTCTCTCATCTTTTTATTTGTTATTAAAGACAGATACCTCTCCGCTTCAAACGTAATTTCAAAAAAAAAAAAAAAGGATACCACTCATATTTATCATTTTCTTCAATTCAGTTTTGTTTGTAACATGAAATAAGCCTTTCCTTAAATTCTGATATATACCCCTCCTCGGAGCGAACACTCTGACACAACCATACTATTCCCAAACCATTTTCTGTTAGAGTGTTCCTAACTTTGGATGCCCAGTTGTATTTGCCTACTT
>JADBJO010004866.1:70000-80000 GCA_016801955.1 Conus betulinus
GTGGAACACACACGTTTGATTGCAAACTGCAAATGTGTGTACTTTCTCTAGATCTCTGTTGTCACGATAACCCTATATTTTAGCGCCATACGTAAGAAGAAGTGGTTCGATTTTTACATGAAAAAGCTTTCAAAAATACACAAGAATCAATTGAATTTAGCTTCCTTAAAGCTTTTAGAATTTCAAGGATTTCAAGGACTCCTCCCCCCCCCCCCCCCCCCCCCCCCCCCCCCCCCCTTTCCTACAATTCTCATCTACTGCGCGTTTCATACTCAACCTCGTTGTAAACAGCATACCTGAATATTTATCTGAGTTAGTTATTTTACCTCTATTGTGCCATAAAACTATTTTTCATGACGGGCAAGGTGACCACCTTTTCTGAATACCATTACATTTGTTTTCTCAAGATTAACAGTTAGAGACAGACGATCTGCCTCTTCTTTTAATCTATTCAGCTGATTTTGAAGACCCACCACAGTATTAGATACTAATATCACATCATCTGCGAATAACAGTAAAATTGGTAATGATGTGTGTGTGTGTGTGTGTGTGTGTGTGTGTGTGTGTGTGAGAGAGAGAGAGAGAGAGAGAGAGAGAGAGAGAGAGTCCTATCTATCACACCGAGGAAGGAACTACGTTCACCACGCCTCGTGAGTGCCCAAAACCTTCATGATGTGCTCACGACTAAAACCTTTTGAAAAAAAAAAAAAACAAAAAAACAACTTTTGTCTCCAGTGGCCAAAAAAAAAAAAAAAAAAAAAAAAAAGGGGGGGGGGGGGGGGGGGGGGGGGGGGGGGGGGGGGGAGAAAGTAAAAAGATACTCTTCAACTGACCACACAGAAAAGCCTAATGCAGTATTTTCCCCGAGGGCTTTGAATGATCCAGGTGGTATGCTTATCTTTCAGTGAGGATATGCATATCACTGTGGTCTCTCTCTCTCTCTCTCTCTCTCTCTCTCTCTCTCTCTCTCTCTCTCTCTCTCTCTTCAGGTTAGACGAGACTGGTCGGTCTCTAATCTGTCCACAGCAGAACGCAGAAAGTATTGTCATTTGCCTGTGATCAATTCAGGCAGAAATGTAGCCGTAACTGCTGTCAGCATGTTTTGTGTGAAATTTGTCGACGGGCCTGGCGTTTAATGCCGTAGTAATCCAAGCGTGACCAGCTGCAAAGAAGGACGCATCGATCTGAAACTCACACGCGCACACGTGGGCACGCAGGCACCCCCCCCCCCCACACACACACACACACACACACACACACTCTCTCTCTCTCTCTCTCTCTCTCACCAGACACACACAGACAGACAGACAGACATACACACACACACACACGCACACACACACACATACGCACATGCACACACACACACAAACTCTCTCTCTCTCTCTTACACACACACACACACACACACACACACACACACACACACACCCACACACACACCCACACACACACACACAAGCACACGCTCTCTCTCTCTCTGTCTCTCTCCGTCTCTCTCCGTCCGTCTGTCTGTCTGTCTGTCTGTCTGTCTCTCTTCCCCCCCCCTCTCTCTCTCTCTCTCTCTCTCTCTCTTCTCCCTCTCTCTGTGCAAATACGAAGAGAGGCAACGAGCTGATGGGTACTACCACCCCCACCCCCACCACCTCAGTTAAACCCTCCGCAGTGTCTGAGGATTTGCCCGAGACAGAACACACGGACATAGGTACACGTCTGCCATTTGCGTCAGGTTCTGGTGTCTCTGATGTTGACGCCTTAAAACGTATCACACAGGGTTGTCACCCGCATGGGGACAGCACTTGCGTCGACACAGATAGTTCCCCTTCCTCCCCCGTTGCATGCAGTCTTGTAGATTTAGTCAATCAGCTAGTTCCTAGGTATTCCAAAATCAAAAGGTATTTTCTACGCTCTCAGTGGTAGCTAGGCTCGGGCGGGAAGGAGGGTGGGGAGTGGGAGGGAGGGGGGGGGGGGAGGGGAAACTCATCCACGCTCACTCCGTGACTACGGAATCATTGTCGTCAATTGAAACAGATGTCCCACTCGCTGCTGTTCCGCTGACAGGCAAAGGCAGTACAACTCCAGACACGGCCAAGCTTTCGCCAAGAGGTCTTACGCGCTCTCTGAAGAGAAGAAGATGCTGTTCTATGTATTTTGGATCAGGACACCCTGAACACTACCAAAGTGAGCCAGCAGCAGTGCGGTGTCTCCTCTGGTGACCTGCCCGGTGGCGTCCTGATATAGGCTGCTTATCATGGACTGCTGGTATTTAGGCTTCGACAGAACTTCCTGAAAGGAGGCGAGAGAGTGGTATGGCTCAGCTGGTACAGAAGACATGACATTAAGGAAAAAAGATGTTGTGTTCTCCCTTTCCAAGAAACATCGGTTGCAACAACATGTAGAACTATTCGTTTGAAAAAAAAAGGGGAAAAAAGTGCATTCATATGGATTCAAGAGCTTTCATTTACGCATGAGATCTAAGCAAACGTCAACAAACGCAGACAAAAAAAAGTCGACTAACGTCCGCGAATATGAACCTAACCAAGATGCCTTAACAGTAAAAGTCATGGCAAAAGATTGGCAGCAGGCCACGTCAGACTATCACCAAGCAGTCGGATGTGAAATGACTATTGATCGTCATCAGTGACGGACGGAATGTTGACATCAATCCTTTGCGAACATCAAGGGGGAGGTGGAAGGGAAGACGAAGGGTGGGGGTGGGGGTGGGGGTGGGGTTGGATGGGGCTGGCGCTTGAAAAAAAATGTACTTTATGTGTTCGTTTCAATCTCCAACGTGTCGGCATATATTGATTGAAGGCTTCAAACCTGTGTGAGGGTTTTGTTGTTTTGTTTTTTTTTTCAGTGTACATCTAAAGTATTCTGCTCTCAATGTGTAAGTGCGTGGTATCGGCATAATGCCAGTACATATGTGTGTGTGTGTGTGTGTGCGTGCGTGCGTGTGTGTGTGTGCGCGCGCGCGTATGTGTGTGTGTGTGTGTGTGTGTGTGTGTGTGTGTGTGTGTGTGTGTGTGTGTGTGTGTGTGTGTGTGTGTGTGTGTGTACGTACGAATTAGTGCACAGTATATTCATTATCCAGTATTGCACACTTACTTTGAAAATAAAAACAAAAACAAACAAACAAACAAAAAACGGGCGTTTTAGTTTTTACCTGACACTTGATGACTGTGTGTCTGATGGAGTACTGAAGCAAATACTGCTGTCCGTGTTATGATGATGTTGAATGCTCGATGTGTGTTGCTGTGATAGCGCAGCCACAGAATACCGCTGGGTGTGGCTGTGTTCAGGGTAACCACATTGAGCGGAAGAGGAATGAGGCCACATGGAGAGGGCTTGGGTCGGGATATGTGGGTGGGGATGCAGACGAAAAAGAAGAAACACCCGAAAGTACTGGGGAGGACCCAGAGAAGCACTGTCTTCACCTGCCTTTAGAGCAGTCCTGTACCACCCTGGAGGCCTGCGCTGTGTTCACGATGGGTACAGGCACGCGCAGGACACTCCATTAAGATATCAAGGGACATAACTGCTCCTGAACAGAGGTAAATCAGACTACAGGATGCAACTCGTAATAGCCCTGAAGTAGCATCCCCATGGGTGTACCAGCCCGTATTTCATGACTGCAGAGCCCACTGGCGAAAAAACACCACCCTCCAGCTGTCGAGCACACCCCACAGACCCAACCACCCCTGTCCACGGACAGATGAAGACAGTGCCACTCCAGACACAGCCAAGCTTTCGCCATACGGTCTTATGTGCTCTCAAGAGAGAATCCAAAGTTGTAGTCTTTCCCACTGTCAACAGGACTTTCCCTGTGGTCAGTGAGCCTTTCCTCACCGTCACTGGACCTTTCTCCAGGGTCATCCTAGTTAAGGCAAAGAAGAAAAGGATATGTGGGTGGGGATGCATGTAATATGAGACGGTGAAATAAATGGGGGGGGGGGGGGGGGGGGGGGGGGGGGGGGGGGGGGGGGGGGGGGGGGGGGGGGGGGGGGGGGGGGGGGGGGTAAAATGAAAGTGGCTCCAAAACATAGCGCCCCAGCAGTTTCGATGCACTGGAACATGAATCAGAATAATTATGGCAAAGGCCAGAAAGATATGGGTTATCAACCAGCACGATGATTTTAAAGCAAGATGACGTTATATACCAGCGCGGCAACTTCGGGTTCACCGAAGAATCTGTGGACACCACAGTAATGAAGGAAGGAGAAAAACGGTTTTGCTGGTCACAGAACTAACAAAAGTAACAGGACTACCGGACAAAAACCATACACTAGCGAGCTAACACCTACCAGACTTCAGTACACTGGACCATGCTACTGACCCCTGCCAACAGCGTATGAGGACGTACCGATTCTTCTTCACAAGTGGAGCAAGCGATTCCGCACACTCAAGGGAGACGACTCACCAACGGGAGATAATCCTGCACGGATTGATCCGAAAGTTTTGACAGTTTTTTTTTTCCCCTGCAACTTCTTAATTTAATGTGTTTTGTAAATCTTTCTAACTTGCATGAAAGTGGAAATTTCCCTTTGCTCTATTGATACGTGCAAAAATAATTATGATGACACCATATCGAGTGTAGTTGTATGACACTATATATAGTGTAGTGGTACGATGTCATTACCTGTCATACAGTGAGCATCCCATAATTAAACTGCCCTTATTTGCCATACACTGACCATTTACTTCTGCATTGCAAAGAAGCACCTCATAAGTGAAGCGCTCTTACTTGCCATGCAAAGAGTTCCCAGTAACAGCTGAGCTGTTCTTTATCACCGTACAAAATGTTTCCGATAAATGAGCCGGTCATTCTTGACATAGAGTGGGCGTCCTATATAACTAAACTGTGTGTTTACTTGTAATGCAGAGTATCCCAAAATGAAGCTGTTCTTCCTTGCGCCACAATATGCAGTCTATATCGAAACTGGTCATACTCGTCATACAAACATTTTATTGAAACGGCGGTCTTTTCTGTCATGCAAGGTACACTTTATTTATGGCAGAGCTTGAAGATGTTAATAAACAGGTTGAAGGTTTCTTCTCTGTCATGCAAGGTAGACTTTATTTATTGCAGAGCTTGAAGATGTTAATAAACAGGTTGAAGATTTCTTCTCTGTCATGCAAGGTAGACTTTATTTATGGCAGAGCAGAGCTTAAAGGTGTTGACAAACAGGTTGAAGATTTCTTCTCTGTCATGCAAGGTCCACACTTTATTTATGGCAGAGCTTGAAGATGTTAATAAACAGGTTGAAGATTTCTTCTCTGTCATGCAAGGTAGACTTTATTTATTGCAGAGCTTGAAGATGTTAATAAACAGGTTGAAGATTTCTTCTCTGTCATGCAAGGTAGACTTTATTTGTGGCAAAGCTTAAAGGTGTTAACAAACAGGTGAAGATTACTTCGAAGAGGCATGGATTTTCTATTTTCTATTTGCTGACCCATCTTCTAAATCTGAATCTAGTGTTGGTCCTCCCTTTCCTCGCCCCTCCTCTAACCCCCCACACCCACACCTAGTCACGACTCTGTCTGTCTGTCTGTCTGTCTGTCTGTCTGTCTGTCTCTCTCTCTCTCTCTCTCTCTCTCTCTCTCTCTCTCTCTCTCTCTCTCTCTCAAATATCTTACCACTTTCGATAAAGGCCGATGGTCTACCTCTAAACAAAACATTCACATTATACCTGTGTTGTTTGTCCTTCGCGGACGAAGATGACCACAACTTCAACTATCATCACCACTGGGGGTGGTGGTGGTGATGTGTATACAGATATGGCTGAGCAGGCCGATCCTTGCATTGAATAGTCTGCTGCAGTGTGGAGGTGAGCCAGGCTGAAGGGTGGTATTTGTTCCGTTTTTTTACGAAACTGACGTTTTTGCTCCTGTCTTTCAGATCCGTCCAAACCTAAAGGAGTTCTTCTCATCTACGTCTGGTGGTCGCAAAGAAGAAACGGTTCTATGCCGGCTGCACACCGGCCATTCGTATTTTACCCATTCCTAACTTTCAAAGAGTGAAGAAGCTCCATGGTGCATTCCATGTCATGTGCCACTCACAATGAAACATATTCCTCTTAGAGTGTTGGGACTTGCATGATGTGAGACACAAACATTTGACAGCAGATTCCATGAAAACCTTGTTCAGAGATGTTCCGCCTGACGCGATCTTTGAGTTCTTGAAAGAGATTAACCTTTTCGTCGGATCTTAGATTTTACAGTGGAAATGTTTTAAACAACATTTCGGATGGGTTTTTTCGAAGATGTATTTTAAAGAATTGTGTGAATGAATGACTTGTGAGTTGATTTTAAACGTGGTGGCAGCCCTGATATGGCCCTTTGTGGTCGGCTGGGCTATAAGCAACATTACCTTACCTTCCTATGCCTCCAGTGATAAACCTGTGGCAAGGCGAGGGAAGCGGGGTGGGGGGGGGGGGGGGGGGGGGGGGGGGGGGAGGGAGCAGCTGTGTTGATGGGAAGCCGTAGCAGAGCTGTGTGATTTGACAGTCACTTCACAGTGAAGGGGGCTCCCCCTCTGTTTTCTGTCGAGGTCTCTAACAGGACTGGGGTCGAGCAGACACTGTGAGTTGGACGGTATGTTGTAGTTGGTAATGGTTGTCAATATGTGGGCATGTTTTGTCAGTGTTGTTCACAGTTTTCCATGCTTCTTGTTTGGTCAGTTTGGTTGCTTGTTCATACAAAAAAAAGGGTGTGTGTGTGTGTGTGTGTGTGTGTGTGTGTGTGTGTGTGTGTGTGTGTGTGTGCGTGCGTGCGCGCGCGCGTGTGTAAGTGCGTGCGTACGCATGCGTGCGTGCGTGCGTGCGTGCGTGCGTGCGTGTGTGTGTGTGTGTGTCAGAAAGCAGGCAGGATGCAGTCAGCTGTGGGCAGGTGTCTCAGGCTACGTCACTTCAGTCTGATCGTCCTCCTCACGACCGGCCTGTATTACGGCCTCCACAACGCAAAGGTGATGAAGAGTATTTTTTTTTATTTAAAATAAAGTAGGGATTCTGTTGTTGGTCTCCTCCTCCTCCTCCTCCTCCTTCTTCTCCTTCTTCTTCTTCTTCTTCTTCGCCCCCAGTTTTTTTTTTTCTTCTTCGTCTTCCTCCTCCTCCTCTTCTTGTTCTTCTTCTTCATGCTTCTTGTTTTTCTTCTTGCTCCCCTCCCTCTCCTCCTCCTCCTCCTCCTCGTCTATTATTCTTCTTTTTCCTCCTCCTCCTCCTCTTCTTTCTTCTTCTTCTTCTCTCTTCTTCTTCTTCTTCTTCTGCTGCTGCTGCTGCTGCTGCTGCTGCTGCTGCTGCTGCTATTCCAAGTTTTACTTCTACTAGTGTTCTCAATATGTTTTGTTCGATACCACTTTTTTCTTTCCATCCTCCCATTCTTTCTCTTTGTCGTTGATGTTGTACTGAAAAAGAGATGTAAGCAATATGATACATATGTGAACATCTACCTGGAGACTGACTTTTCACTCGATGCCAGTTCGGAAGTTAGTATCTTAATTAATTTGAAAAAAAAAAATCTGTTGAAAACAGTCTGATTAAGTGGACCCTTCTTAAGGTCAGAGGGTAACACAACCATCACAACATCTCATATTTGTATCTGAGAAGCCATCTGGCAGAGTTTGATGGAATTTGACAGTTAAACGCCCGGACTATGTTCACGTGAAAATCTGAGTTAGTGAATGTTTTTGATAGCACACCAAAGAGAAAGATCAGAATCAACTGCCCTCCTGTGGTAGTTACTTTTAGATCATGGAAGTGTTTTTGATTCAACGTGGATCAGCACTAATGCAATTTTCACATGTCACAAGGGGAAGAAAAATCCGTGAACAAACATCAATCTTTGTAGAAAGTTACCAGATTAGACGACTTTGCCTAATTCTTTAAATCATTTCTGGTCTGTCACTGGTAAGACTTGACATAAACAAGCTTTATAATATTTTCACACACACGGTTGCTTTTTGATGCTCTTGATAGAACCCTAACGTAACAGCAAAGAGCGACACTTTTTACCCCCAATTCAGCGCAGTGTCAGAGGCACACGTCAGAAATGTACGAGGTCGAATACGACGCAGTGAGAGACATTGCAAATGCAATCGTTGTCGTGGACGTAACAGTAAGAGCGCAGCTCACGAAAAAAGGGTGTAATCTGTATTCTTATGTGTGAGTGGCACAGATCCAACAGAAGGGGAATTGTTCCTTTCATGGTTATTGTGACTGCTAGGTCATCATCATTCACACACAGAACAGATGTTGTCTGTCATGACAACACTTTCTGGAAGTCCAAAGTTTTTTTTTTTTTTTTTTTGTTTGTTTGTTTTTTTGTTTGTTTGTTTGTTTGTTTGTTTGTTGCTGTTGTTTTTTTGTCAGTGTCATACCTCACAGCAGTTACTGCATTTTGTGATGTCATCTTCCCGCGACGACTCGCACCATAAACAGTGACATACTTTGACATTGCCTCGAACTAGCTCTTGAACGTGTCTCCTCCTTGATGATGTCAACAGCATCTTCATCTCGTAAAATCCTGTAAACCTAGCGAGGAGCATGTGGGCATCCTCACAGCCCTATGACATGTATAAACAAGGGGTAATCATAGATGGCCAAATTACGGATTGAATGGGCAATAACCGGGACACTCTGTAATCAGGTGAACATTTGTTGAGAAAGCAAAGTGTATGGGAGTATACAAAGCGTCATCGACCATGAGCCTTGTAACTATTTTCCCGAGGAAAAACAGTTATGTTCCTACAACAGCGATGGCGTCTTTTTTTTCCCCGGAAAGTATATTATAATTATGTGTTCCTTCAATAAGTACAGCACTTTCTGCGATTAACAGTGATAATAACCGATTTTCCCAGTTATCTCTCTTGTTTTGAAGGATAATTGCCATTTTCCTGGAGAAAACGGAGGAAAACAGTTACTACGTGCTACAGAAGCATACTAGTGTCATACGTCGTAACTGTGTTCCCTGTTTTCCCCCAAAGAAAACAGTCATCATTCTTCCAGAAACAATGATGCTCCGTTTTTCCGAGAAACTGTCTAAAATTACTGTGCTTTTGACGGGCAATAAGCGTTACACTGGAAAGCGGCAACAATCTCATTTTCGTATTGACGTTTTTTTCTTATGATAATAATCGCTTTCCTCCGAAACACGGAGGTGATAACTAAATTTAGTCGTTATCACTGTTTTGTTGAAGGCTAATAACTGAGGAAAACCGGAGAGAGCAGCCAGTTCAGTTCAATTCATGTTGTGTATAACCCAGCCAACCACGAGGGGCCATATGAGATCTGTCAAAGTCGATTCCTTACAAGGAAAACAGTTATGGGAAAACGGTTATCTAATAGACGACGGTTTTCTTGGGCTAATGAAGCCAGTATCCTCCCATGGAAACAAGGCACTGTGATGGTGCCCGCATCAATCTACGGTCAGCTGCGTGTGGACAGTGCCAGTCACCAGACATTTCCAGCTGGTGGTAACGCACGTGCCATTCGGACGTAATCGTGCGCCCCTCCTCTCTTTGTGCGAAACTTTGACAACTTGTCCATTTGGACTCTGAAGAATGACGCTAACATCTTCTTGCCAAGGCTGCAAGCTCTTAGACACTTAGCTGCAGTGTGGAAACACCCAAACAAATGACCGCTATTTTATTTCAAGGTCAGTTTGGCGAAGCCAGGTCTCGTTCCCTGTGACAACTTCCACGATAGTTTTGTAGCTGCACGCTGAGAACTGGACAAGCACACACTAATGGAATGGTATTTTCTTCGGCTCATCAAACAAAACTACAGGCTCCGAATCCTTTTGAGTATCAGTTTACGCAAAAAGAAATCAACGATTTTATTATCAATTGCCAACACGTATCTCCAGTCTCCTCGCTCCACAGCTCTTCAACGACAGATGTTCTGTGGGAGAGGTGCTGTCACTGGTTGGAATAGACAGGCAGCATCAAAGAAGTAGCCCTCCCCCCCGTCCCCCCATCCCCCTCCCCAACCCAAACCCTCCCTCC
>JADBJO010004866.1:85000-87500 GCA_016801955.1 Conus betulinus
GTGCGCGCGCGCGCGCGTGGTTATGTGTGTGTGTGTGTGTGCGCGCGCGCGCGTGCGTGCTAATGTACGTATTGATAAGATGATGTGAATGCATTATGTAAATGAATGATACTATACAACGGAGGAGGTGAAGTGATGACGTGTTGTGACTGAATAATACTTCAATGTCTGTTGGATAAAGTGACAATGTTGTGGATAAATCATGCCATAGTGCTGATGAGATCGGCTGAAAACATGTAAAACGAATAATACAATGTTTTGAGACGTGGTGAAATATTGTTGACGCCTACCATACCATACCAAGCTGGGGTGAAAATGTGTGAAAC
The DNA here is from genome assembly GCA_016801955.1 of Conus betulinus. Taxonomy (NCBI): domain Eukaryota; kingdom Metazoa; phylum Mollusca; class Gastropoda; order Neogastropoda; family Conidae; genus Conus; species Conus betulinus. The sequence goes on from JADBJO010004866.1 coordinate 85,327, forward strand.
TACAATTGTGCTTATAGAAGGGGTGACCACGTAACACAGACGAACCATACCACAGTGTTGATAAACGGGGCTGAAACTTATGTTACTTTTGGTGATGTATGATGAAGACTTGTGAACGAATGAAACAATCTCGTCGATGACATGAGATGACCTCATGTTATGAACGAAAAACTTTACAAAGTTGACGAAATAGGATGAGAACAATTGAAGTCGTACCACGTGTTACAGAGACGGACGTGAAATCACGTTCTGAACGAATGAGATGGGGTGGAAAACGTGTTGTGAACGAGTGAACGGCAGTGCGGACCACGCGTGTTGCACAGGTAACAGGACCTGTCTGGCCAGGCAGGTATGCATCACGGGCGACCAGGTAGAGGGCGTGGCGATTCTGTGGCTGCCTGAAAACGTGACTTTGAGCAGCGTTCCGCATCCCTGGGGAAGAATGTGTCGTGCTGTGGAGGACGGGACTTTCCATTATTTCAAACCAGGGTATGATCGAGTCTGGAGACATGATCTGTCTATCATTCCAGCCATCTTGGTGCCTGTATCGTCGCCCATTAAAAGGATGAAGAGCCCAGAGACCTGTACAGAAACTTAACGCACATTTTAAATTGTTTTCAGTGAATTTCTGTTTATTCCCTGCAATAGAATTACGTTATTCTGTTTTAGATCACCAATTAGAATACCACATTCGCCATTGCTGAAAATTCCGCGTGTGACATTTTCCTTCTTTAATTTCACGATCCAAGTAACCACGTGTTGTCTTCAAAGAATAGTAGGCCTATTTACACAAGACACTAGTGTGTGTGTGTGTGTGTGTGTGTGTGTGTGTGTGTGTGTGTGTGTGTGTGTGTGTGTGTACATTTATGTGTGTTTGTGTCGATAGGGCTGAGTGGAGTTTCATTACACTGTTTTTCGTTTTGTTTTCTATACATTTATTCCTTGCGCAGTTTGAATGCACTCACGGACTTCAGAGAGAGATTCTAGTGCAACACGAACATCCTCTCTCAGTAGTTCACTTGTTACAGGATAAAACTCTATGGACATCCTCTATCAGTAGATCATTTGTTACAGGATAAGACTCTATGGACATCCACTATCAGTGGACCATTTGCTACAGGATAAGACTCTATGGACATCCTCTATCAGTAGAACATTTGCTACAGGATAAGACTCTATGGACATCCTCTATCAGTAGACATTTTTTACAGGATAAGACTCTATGAACATCCTCTATCAGTAGATCATTTGTTACAGGATAAGACTCTATGGACATCCTCTATCAGTAGACCATTTGTTACAGGATAAGAAGACTCTATGGACATCCTCTATCAGTAGACCATTTGCTACAGGATAAGACTCTAGACATCCTCTATCAGTAGACCATTTGTACAGGATAAGACTCTATGAACATCCTCTATCAGTAGATCATTTGTTACAGGATAAGACTCTATGGACATCCTCTATCAGTAGACCATTTATTACAGGATAAGACTCTATGGACATCCTCTATCAGTAGACCATTTGTTACAGGATAAGAAGACTCTATGGACATCCTATCAGTAGACCATTTGCTACAGGATAAGACTCTATGGACATCTTCTATCAGTAGACCATTTGTTACAGGATAAGACTCTATGGACATCCTCTATCAGTAGATCATTTGTTACAGGATAAGACTCTATGGACATCCTCTATCAGTAGATCATTTGTTACAGGATAAGACTCTATGGACATCCTCTATCAGTAGACCATTTGTTACAGGATAAAACTCTATGGACATCCTCTATCAGTAGATCTTGTTCAAGGATAAACTCTATGGACATCCTCTATCAAGTAGATCATTTGTTCAAGGATAAACTCTATGGACATCCTCTATCAGTAGATCATTTGTTACAGGATAAGACTCTATGGACATCCTTAATCAGTAGATCATTTGTTACAGGATAAGACTCTATGGACATCCTCTATCAGTAGATCATTTGCTACAGGATAAGACTCTATGGACATCCTCGATCAGTAGATCATTTGTTACAGGATAAGACTCTATGGACATCCTCTATCAGTAGATCATTTGTCACAGGATAAGACTCTGTGTGCAACACGAACATCCTCTATCAGTAGATCATTTGTTACAGGATACACTCTCCAGAAGCCATCTGCAGAGAAGCTCA
>JADBJO010004866.1:90000-140000 GCA_016801955.1 Conus betulinus
GTCTGTCCCTGTGCACATGTTCCTGAACACCGCTTACTGCGTCAACAGAGTAAGGGAGAGCACCTACCGTCGCCTTCAAGAGTTCCAGAACGGCACCCTGAGCTACGTGCTGGAGGTTCTCACACAGAGGGACCCCGTGTACCCCCTGCTGACGTCAGACCATCTCCAGGCCCTGGACAGGCGTCTGCACAAAGTGCTCGCCCACATCCATCTCTGCATCTGTAAACACGGGCGCCACAATGTTCTATTAAACCTGTGAACATGAAGGTCGAGTGTCCCATCATGTATATATATATATAGGGATGTCATGTCATAGTGTTCTGTTACATCTGTAAACATAGGCGTTACAGTGTTCCGTTATATCTGTAAAATGTGGACGTCACATGTTCAGTATCTGCTATACCCGTGCACATTGACGTCGCAGTGTCATGTTATATCCGTAAAACGTGAACGTCATTCCTGTCAGACATCTATGTCACAGTGTCCTTTACAGCTGTAAAACACTGACATCACAATGTCCTGTTCATCGGTAACATTTTGACGCCACAGTGTCTTGTTACACCTGTAAAAATGAATGTCAGAGTGTTCTGTTCTGCATATCAAACATAAAACTTATAGTGTTCTGTTATGCCCGTAGTGTGACGTCACAGTGCTGTGTTACATTGTTAAAACATACATGGTGTCCTGTTATATGTGTGATGTGGACGTCACAGTGCCGTGTTATATTGTTAACACATGGAAGCCATATGCGTCCTGTTATATCTGTAATGTGGACGTCACAGCGCCATGTTTACCTTGTTAAAACATGGACGTCGTGGTGTTCTGTTATATCCGTAATGTAGATACCATAGTTCCGCTCTGTATTGTTAACAAATGGGGAGTCATAGTGTCCTGTTGTATTGTAATGTGGACGTCAAAGCGATCAAAGCTAAGTGCATTTTCGTTATTGTTTCATTTTGTTTGCACCTGAAGAAGACCTAAGAGGTCGAAACGCGTTGTGGTTTGTCTTGTGACTCGTTTGTCCACGTTTCTCTGGGGCGGTTCGCTGACATTTATTTAAGATTTGTTAACACATTTAAGTCATAGTGTCCTGTAATATCCGTCACGTGGACGTCACAGTGCCGTGTTATAATGTTAACACATTTAAATTATAGTGTCCTGTAATATCCGTCACGTGGACGTCATAGTGCCGTGTTATAATGTTAACACATTTAAGTCATAGTGTCCTGTAATATCCGTAATGTGGACTCACAGTGCCGTGTTATAATGTTAACACATTTAAGTCATAGTGTCCTATTATGTCCGTAAGGTGGACGTCACAGTGCATGCAAGCGTGGACGTCACAGTAACCATCTACCTATCTAGGCCCTATCTATCTATATCTCTACCTACCTATCTATCTATATTTATACATACACACACACACACACACACACACACACACACAGAGAGAGAGAGAGAGAGAGAGAGAGAGAGAGAGAGAGAGAGAGAACAGGATACTCAATTTCGCCACGCGTTACAGACGCGAGTCTTTCTCAGCTGCTGGAACTCACGTACGCGCACCTATATTTATGCATTGGCTGTGGACGCACATTGTTCGCCATTTGTTTACTTATTTATTTTTAGGATTGTTAAATAGACAGTGTGATCAATGGACACATCCTTTATTGCTACTATATCCATACTTAAACACAGATTATTTTTGAGAGCACGCGTTCATGAAAGGGTAACTCCGGGAGACAGACCTCACCTCAAGGACGAGAATTGTCGATTTCCTGCATTTAAGATCTGTGGCAGGAACTAGTTTCAAAAAGGAGTGACTGACAGCGGAAAATAAAGCAAAATTTTGAAAGAGAGGGGGTTAGTTACCACCAAGGACACCGACAAACAAAGTACAGGACAAAACACAACGCATTTTGACCTCTTGGGTGTTCTTCAGGCAAAAGCAAAATTTCAGTAACGTTTAGGAAATAGTCAAACTAACAAGTTGGGTAACGCTTGCATCGTGATGAAATAAATGCACGCTCGTAACTCCATACGAATGCCACCCACCCACGACACCATAAAAATGGCGTTTCCTCGTTGGTTGTGTGGTTCTGTATGTCATTTCTGCTGGGTGATTCGGTGTCGTGGCCGGCATTCGCTTGGAATTATGGGCGTGTGTTTATTTCATTATGGGAGTAAGAGTTACCTTACTTGTGTGTTATTTACTGTTTACAGTTCCCTGCCTCATCGAAGATTTCTGTTCAAGTTTAAACTAGTCTGATTCTGATTCCATGCATCAAGTTCATTTTTTTTTTTTTTTTTTTTTTTTTTTTCAATTTTGTGCCTCCAGAATATCTTCCATCATCCTCCGTTTTATGGCATTTGCCATCAAATTTCAGCAGCTTATAATCAAAGGTGACTCAGATTCTCGCGTCTGGATCACTGCGACCCTCGCCTTGAAAATGACAGGTGACTAGAGACTGGTTCAAGTCGTTCGAGATCTTGCTCCTGTCGTCTGTTGTTCCAGGAGCTTCGTTTCTCCTACCTGGGTCTGTTCCCATAGCGGAACTACGTCCATGAGACCTTTTTTTTTTTTCTTTTGCTGGATTTGGTAGGTTTCTTTTACATGATCATGAGACTTTTTTTTTTTTTCTGTTTTTGCTTTTTTTTTTTTTTTTTTTTTTTTCTGTTTTGCTTTTGTTTTGTTTGCTTTTGCTTCACATACTGCACCTCTAGGCATCTGACACAAACCAAAATCCGAACAATGTTCCACAGTTTGCTGCACTGGACATCTCTGATAATGAGCTTGTGGATTGTCTTCACATTTTGAAGATGCCACAATCTTGGCACTGGACAGACCCATTGTGGCATGCATGTTAAATTCTTTCCCTTTCTTCTACGCCCCCCCCCCCCCCCCCCCACCCCCCACTAGAGAGAGATAAGAGGGACGGCTTTCTGACTCTTCTTTAAAGTGAAAACATCAGTTTTTTCAACCATGTTGCTATGGTGGGGGGGGGGGGGGGGGGGGGGGGGGGAGATGTGGGTAACAACAAACAGGATCTGCAGGCAGTTCTGGATTTGGCAGAATACGAAAGCCAGTCCTTTCTGTTCTTGAGTTCCCCATGTTTTTTCCTCCATCACTTAAGCAGAATCTCCATGGACTTGGGCACTGGGCAATCAGGGTTGCTCCCTTGCAGCGTTAGTGGTGGTAAGAGTGCAGCGTATTTGTGTCTGCTGGCTTTCTGTACAAATCAGAGGCCAGCTTTCCATCGACAACGCTCATTCTCATCAACATCCCCATTTTCATGTTCCCCTTTCCCTCGTACTTTCAAGCTATTGACAAAAACACTGCAAATACAGAATTTATTTAAAGACAGACCAATTATACCCACAACACATAAGAAAACAGCCCATGTACAAATGAACACAAATGCAGTCTTATTGTTTCAATTTCCTCTTTATTATAGAACAAGCACAGTCTTCTCATGCTATTAAGTACATACAATCTAATCAGGATAGGAATGCAAAAGAACTAAAGAGGATACTATGAGCCATACATTGTGTAAGATGGATATAAGCTGTTTGTAAAATTTGTAACTAACAGGCTGTGACCATGCATTCATACAACAATAGAGAGAAACGAAATGAAGACAATATAGTATAATGTCAGCCTTAAACCATTAAAAAGCATGTGCTTATATACATATATATATATTATATATATATATATATATATATATATATATATATATATATATATATATATATATATATGTAAGCTTTCAAAAAGAAATAGCTAGTTTACAGCACTGTACAAAAAAACGACTATAGATGATACAAGCTTACACTGCTGACATACTGGTTAGAGCCAAGGTCAAATTGTTTTATCTTGTACAATATTTCGGTTAAGGCACCAGATAAATGTACATGACTTTGGCTTATGGCTATTAATACTCACTTGTATGTGAAAAAAAAATACATACTCAAGTTACACTGAAAAGATACGAATAAATATATATAATGATGATATATATATATAAATCGTCATTAAATACATGGGAATAGTGCAGACACTATGTCTCTAAAACAGCACATCTATGGGATAAATATGTGAATAAACAACAATGCAACAAGTCATGGAGAGCCATATGTGTATATACAGTACAGAGAGAGAGAGAGCACGAGAGACAGAGAGAGAGAGAAGAAGAAGAAGAAGAAGATCAAGAGATGGACAGACAGAGAAAAAGAGTTTCAAGCAACAATAGATACCAGCATATCAAAACTGGTTTTTTGAGTACTCAGTCACAAATGAAAAGGCCTAGGAGGAAATACTAAGGACACAGAAGTACATGGGTCTAACATCATGTGATAACACCAAAGCAAAACAAGCAATGCCAGGGAAAAAAACAACAACTGAACCATTCCACAAGTGAAATATCCTTCATGGCAAGCCCCCCCCCCTCCGCCCCCTCCCCCCCCCCCCCCCCCCCCAACAGGGAGATGATCTTTCAGTCCAACTCCACTTCTACATAATTACTGTCACCAACAGAGGGATTACCAGGAAGCCTGTAGCATGCTAGAATCAGAACAGCCACCACTGAACACCACCCAAGTGACTCGGCAGCAGTGCAGTGTCTCTTCCACTGGGGTGACCCCATGGCACCCTCATACTGACAGCTCCCTCAGACTGTGGCTGCTTAGTGTCTCTAGCAGAATAATCCTGGGTGTAGAGATGCTTTGGGAGTGTTAGAATGCAGGACATAAGATGGGACAGATAACAAAAAAAGGCCCACATGACAAATGTATCCATAAAAGATGGAACTGAAATAAACAGCGAGGATTCTGAGTAATGTGTGTAAGTGTAGATTGTACCAAATAACAGGGGCATCTGTTTGTATACTGAAAGACAATGGGAATGAAAATAATGGATGGGATGCAAGTTTTGAAACCTGTTTCTTCTTTTGGCATTTAGTATATTATTACATACTGTTTTTTTTTTTCTTTCTGTTGTGTGTGTGTGTGTGTGTGTGTGTGTGTGTGTGTGTGTGTGTGTGTGTGTGTGTGTATGTGTGTGATTTGGTTCCAAAGATGAACCGCTCAAATACTGGACAAGCTGAAAATGAGCAATACTCAACAATATATTTTCACAATAAACAGAAAAGCAGTTATTTTTCTTCACAATCTTGCTGTTATAACAAAAAGGAATATGTAACATCAGTAACATACCACAGTAACTTGCTCTCAAGTCATCTATTTATAGTGCGGCCAGATATGAAGGCTGAAGAAAGGTTGTTATTTGCTCTCCAGTGCGGGGTAGCAAATCGAAAGAATTGAGTTAAACAACCTTCAAAATTCAATGAGCTGTCAAATGATATACATCTTTGATGAATGATTATTACAGCAGGTTACCACCAACAAAACACCAGCAGTATACATATTGAGCGACATCACAGTCTGCTTGTTTTGTTTTGTTTTTTAGCATGGGCGCATACAGACAATTACAACAAATATATCACAAAGAAAGAGCAGACAATTTTTATCACAGTTCAGAAACAAAGAAAAATATGTATATTATCTGAGTGCAAATTTTCAAACATTTTGACATCCAAGTTTGTTCATACACTAATACAATGCATACCACATATGTATAAAAACAATTAAATCTAAAATTAAAAAAAAAAAAAAAAAGGACGAAGGTGTATGGATCTTTACTAACTCTGCCAGGAGAGTATAGCCCCAGGCATAGACCAAGCACATCCTGACCATAAAACCATTGGAGGTCAGTTCTTATGGACAGATTTGTTGCAAGACCATGTCATCAAGTACCAAGGCAACACCACACATTTCTCACTTCATGGGACTGTGTCACCATTGTCACACACAGCACTGTCAGCACTGACACTGGGGAAGAAAAACAAACAGGCATGCAAGCAAGCAAGCCAAATCCAAATCTAAAAGGCCAAACATGTCCTTCAGGAACGTTTACAACAACAAAGATGAAAACAAAACAGTTTCAGAAGCAATGCGTGCTGACAAATCACCAACCTGATAAACTCATTTGGGTGCAATAGAGCAAAACAGGAAACGGACTCCTTGCATTTCACTGCAACACTTAATTTCTGATGGTTGTCTCACAGCCATGGGCATGAAGGTGGTACAATCCAGCCTATGGTAACATTATAGATTTTGAAATTAAAATGTTACCAACCATAATCTGTGTGTCTCTTATTGGTTATTTGATGTCTATCTTTTCTAGAAGGCTTTGTCACATGTATTCTTCTAGGTGTACAACTCCACTAACACTGAAAATTTAGACTCATAGTGATAGCACGTTTCTACAGACAGGGGCGGAGGTTTGTACACAAAGCCTTTGTTCAGTGTTGGATATTTTACCATCATTTCTATTGGTTCCCTACTTCTTTTGCTCTTGAATTACAGAAATGTCCAAGTTACAGATTTCTCGCCCAATTGGTAGGACTTTCATACACTGGCAGCAAAAAAAAAAAAAGTTCAGGTATGTTGTTAAAAAATTCAACAGCAAAGAAATCGACCATAACTTAACAAAATATAAACAGGCAAGAAACAAAAACGGCACGTTAAAAAAAAGCAAACCCTGAATAAGATACTGCTTCAGGGAGCACAGCCAATATCACAGAATACGACACCTGATGTAAGGCCCAAGGTGCAACCACAACCTAGCGACCCAAAAATACCCACAAGTTGTGCAAGATCACACTTTCAGTTCAAATTCGTAGAAAGCAAGAATCGGATTTCACTCACACTATCTGATAAATCTAAAATATTTTGCCCATATAGTAATACTGATGACTCTATATGACATCTCTTTAAAAACGGGCTCCCACATCCATGGCACACAACACTGGCACAGAACATTCAGAAAACCTCAAAACCAATATCCTCATTCTCGTTCTGGGAATAAAGGTAGTCAAAGTGCATAGGTAGGAGTAGAGCTGATGACCAAGATGTTTAGGCCCATTATCTTTTAAACAGCATGGCTCAAGGGGAAAAAAAAAGGCTAACGTCTCTGATTACAGAACTAAACATTTCACTCCATGCTCAAGAACATGAAGTCGCACAACCATGATTTCTGGGCTATAAAATGCACCAGTATAAAAGCTGCACCCATCAATTTTTTTTTTCCTTCTAATTTCATGAAATAGACAAGCTGCAAGCGCGATGATTACTTGCAAGGAAAGTAACATCAGTAAAAACCAGTAGATCAAGAAAGTGGCAAAACAAGATGTGAATGAAGTCAGTTATGTGTATCACATCACATGCTTTAGCCGGGGTTGGGGTAGGAATAGAGGGGAGGGCACAGGTAAGGGTGTGTTTTAAAAACTGTACTGATCTCTGAATCGCTATCGATGTAGACACAGGGTCAGGAACTGGCTGATGTGACTGTATTGGATAGCTCTTCTTGACATAAAAAATGACACAGTGTATGGAGGGAAGATGACAGGCTCTGTGACAGCCACGCGTATGGAGGGTGGGCCAAGATGCCACAGGCAATAACGCTGTTATCATGTAGAGAACAGGGTGGACCCATGGTACAAAGTCTCTGTAATATTGTGAGAACATGTGGTAACGCAGGGGGTAGGCCATGGGTAATGCTGTCACAAGTCACCACGTGAACACTGGTGGGTTTATGGTGGTGCAAAGTCTGTGAATGCTGTGGTCACCATAGTAGAAAGGGCAGGGTGGGTTATGGCTGGTGCAAAGTCTGTGTAATGCATGTGGAGAATCACCACGTAGAGAACAGGGCAGGGTGGGTTATGGCTGGTGCAAAGTCTGTGTAATGCTGTCAGGAAAGTCACCATGTAGAGAACAGGGTAGGGTGGGTTATAGGTGGTACAAAGTCTGTGTAATGCTGTGAGGACAGTTATCGTGTAGAGAACTGGGCAGGGTAGTCTGTGGGTGGCACAAATTCTGTGTCATGCGAGAGAGACGGTCATCATGTAGAGAACAGGGTAGGTTGGATTATGGGTAGCACATAGTCTGTGTAATGCTGTGAGGATTGTTACTATGTTAGAGAACAGGTATAGGGTAGAGTGGATTATGGGTAGCACATAGTCTGTGTAAAGCTGTGAGGATTGTTACTATGTAGAGAACAGGGTAGGGTGGATAATGGGTAGCACATAGTCTGTGCAATGCTGTGAGGGTTGTTACCATGTAGAGAACAGGGTAGGGTGGATTATGGGTAGCACATAGTCTGTGTCATGCTGTGAGGATTGTTACCATGTACAGAAAAGGGTAGGTTGGATTATGGGTGGCACATCCATCTGTCACGCCTTGAGGGTTGTTACCATGTAGAGAGCAGGGAAAGGTCAGCCATGGATGGCGCAAGGTCTGTGTCCTGCAATGAGGACCTGTCAGTGACCTGACTGAGGACGGAAGTGGAGGGGTAAGATGGGGCGGGGGAGCATGGAATGGCGGCGAGGGTCCACCAAGTCTATGTGATGCTGTGTGTGAGGCCTGTTGCTCCCCCAGTAGAAAGCAAGAAGAGAGGGGGCAAGAGACTTGGGAGGAAGAGGAGGCAGGACAGGAGGGAGGCCTGGTGATGGGGGAAGAATGACAGGGCACCGCAGGCACCAGCTCCCTGAAATGCTGTGAGTAAGGACTGCAAATCACCCCCCACAGCAAAGTGGCACGGGGGAGTTAATCTGGAGGGTGGGGAAAGACTGACAGTGCATCGTTGGCACGAAGTCTACATTCTGCTCGTGAATGAGGTTTATCAATCACCGAGAAGCGATGAGCAAAGAACACAGCATGGGGAGCAGAAGTCTATGGGATGCTATGAGGGCTGGGACCCTGTGGAGAACAGGGGAGGTCAGGCGAGGTGTGGTGTGGAAGGGCATCAATGACACAAACGTCTATGATACTGTCAATGTCAGTCACATGTACAGAACAAGGATGGCGGGCGGGGTGAGGCACTGCTGGGACAAAGCCTGTGTGATTCTGTGCAGAATGTCAAACACCATGCAGAGAATAATGATGGGGGGGGGGGGGGGCATGGCTAACACAAAGTCTGTGGGGTTATAAAATATGTCAATCACCACATAGAAAACAAGGATGGGTGGCAGAAAGTCTGTGTGAGGCTATGAAGTATGTCAATCATCATGTAGAAAAAACAGAGAGGGTGGGGTGGGGGGGTGGGGGGGGAACGGCATGTGTGGCAGAAAGCTGTATCAAGCTAAGTGTCAATCACCATGTAGAAAAAACCAGGGCGGGCGGGGCATGGGTGGCAGAACGTCTGTGTGAGGCTATGAAGTATGTCAATCACCATGTAGAAAACTAGAGTGGGCGGGGCCTGGGTGGCAGAACGTCTGTATCAAGCTACACAAAATGTCAATCACCATGTAGAAAACAAGGGTGGGCGGGGCATGGGTGGCAGGAACTCGTTGTGATGCTGGGACTGGACCTGCTCCAAGCCGCTCTGGAATCGCTTGTGGGGCTTCATGAAGGGACTGGGCACCTCACCGGCCTTGTCGCCACTGTTCTCCTGCAATTCAACACAACTGAACATGTCAACTCAGTACAGGTCACTGGCCATTCCTCATTCCTCTCAAAAGCCACCACAACCACCACCCCAAAATATTTCTATGTTAATGGGTCTGAATCTAAACAAGAGGGTAAAGCTATCTCAGAAAAAAAAAAGATAGATCACACACAGGAAGATACTTCCTGAGTGTGCCATTTGTCACACACAAAATCTTCTGTTGCAAAGAGTTTTCAGATGTCATTCACGCTCCGCTATCAATTCAGCCTTAGCATCCTGGTCAAGACTAGCTGAAACAGAACCAGTTGATTTGAGCTTTGAAAGGGGATGTGTAACTTAAGGGAAAACAAGCATAAGAGGTAATATGCTTCATCTGAGCTCCTCCACAAGGGAGCTAAAACACGTTTCCACCAAAGCAAGTGATGGTCATTTCATACCAGGAGGACTCTTCTGGTTTACTGACCACGGCTGCCCACTGCGGAGAGAGACTCTCCACCACATGCAAGCAACAGCTATCCAAAAACTGTGGGGACTGCTCAACATGTATCACCTAAACATTCAAAAAATGAGCGCCAAATATGGCTGGGGTGGGGGGGGGGGGGGGGGGGGGGGGGGGGGGGGGGGGGGAGGGGAGGGGGTAGAGGGCTTTCTGGAAAAAGCTTATGAAAGTGAACATTTTCTTTCCAATGTAAAACTTGCTAAACAAATGAACACCAGTTGAAATATGAACTTTCCCCTTCACATTCCTTTTAAGAGAAAATGCATGTCCATGTCGTCAGCCACCATCAAAAGGAATATACATCCAGACTTCAGAATGAAGTCGATGGTCTTCTACAGAGTCTAACGCCATTCTGATTGTCACTTCCTGTCAACTCCATCTCACTGTCAAAGCAGCCGTGATCAGAATACATACTGAGCCAAGTGCACAAGACGTCCTGACTGAGATCATCACACTTTCCGTTTATTCACATCTATCCAGCTAATATCTGGATGAATAAAATGGGGCAGGCATAGCCCCTTCAGATAAATGTCTCTGGTGTCAAGATGTGGACTTCAAAGAACATGCATTCTACAGTCATAAACTCTTGAAGAGGACTTGAAGACTAGTACAACTACTCTTTCTTACTACGTGGTGACATTCAGTTGGAGGTAATAAGTGTTAAGGTGGTATTGTTCCAAGTCTTTACAAAAAAAAAAAAAAAAAAAAAAAAAAACAAAAAAAAAACAACAACAACAAACAAATTAAAAACACATGTCACAGAACAGTTATGAGTAACATCATTTCTGAGAGCGGAACTCACCATCTTCATGGACAGATATGGAAAATGTAAGCACTTAAAAGCTGGATTTGACACAGAACTTATCCATAGAAAATAAGATGCGGGGGGGGGGGGGGGGGGGGGGGGAGGAGGAGAAGGAACAATTAATGCATGCCAGTGAAAGAATTGTACAGAGCCAATTCTGTAAACATCAAAGGTTAAATCAAATCTACACTTTAACAATAATGCACGATCACAAAATGTCCATCCCAGAATGTAAAAATATACATGACCAAAGCAAAATTTGAGGAATGTGCAACGTACTTGTTTAAAGGGTGAAGTGAGAATAACAAGTAAATAAATAAAAAAAAACAACAACAAAAAAACAACAAAAAAACAACGAAAAAAACAAAAACAAAATGTTGTCAGACTCTGAGTTCACTACTGGTTCAATGTAAATTCCAGACAAAGAAAAGTTGGTTTTCACCCTTTCAGCACCAGAGTCGCCACCCAACTGCTGCGGGTAAACACCAAAGTCGCCGCTTGGCCCTGCAAGCATGCTGTGACTCAGTTTTTGGTTTTGTAACTTTCTAGTTTTCTTCTCATTTTTTGCATAGCGTTAAAATGAAATTGAGCACTGTCTTCAAGATGGTGTACGCATGATAACTATGGGTCTGGTGGTTAGAGGTAAATGTCAGCGAACCGCCCAGAGAAACGTGGACAACGAGTCACAAGACAAACCACAACGCGTTTCAACCTCTTAGGTCTTCTCAGGTGCAACAAACATGAAACAAAATGCACTTAGCTTTGATCGCTTCTGTGTTCAGCGCAAGAAAGAAGGCGTTGAATGAAAACGAGGCTGTTGGAAGGGAAATAATGTGCGAGTCAAAGTCGTAATGATGATAATATTACTGATAGGAATACTAAGTCGTAATGATTTTCATTCAACGCCTTCTTTCTTGCGCTGAACACAGAAGCGATCAAGCTAAGTGCATTTTCGTTATTTGTTTCATGTTTGTTGCACCTGAAGAAGATCTGCTTTAGTTCAGGTCTTCCACAAAGGAGTTACTGTGAGTGGTTGCATACTGTGAGGTAGGATGTTCTTTTCGCTTCGACTCCTATGTGAAGTTGGCAGCTGCTGAATCTTCAAACGCATGTAAATGAATAAACAGTATCATCAGTCATCAGTGACATGCTGTGGGTAGTGATAAGCATTTTGAAGACAAACTACTGCATTAGAATATGCTTGCTTCACACAAAGTGACCTAGGACAAGTTCCTGGTTTCATCTTAGCGAACCGCGAGAGAAACACGGACAAACAAGTCACAAGACAAAGCACGATGCGTTTCAACCTCTTAGGTCTTCTTCAGGCAAGACACAAGCAAATAGGACAATGAAAATGAACAGATTTGTCACTTATGTGAAAGCAATGCCAATCGTCACCACAAAGGGCAAGTAACACATCATGAAAAAGGAGGGGAGGTGGGTTGAAAACAGGGGGAAATTAGTTTGTTTCAAAGGGTGGTTGAACATTCCTACAATGTGGAAAAAAAGGCTCATATATAATTCAAATGGCCATTAGAACACTAGCAACACCTGCCATTATCATGTGTATTATTATTACTATTCTCATTAACATTATTATCATATCATCATTACTATTATCATTATTGTTGTTATCATTATTTTTGTTTGCTGTTATATCATTATTATTATTAATTTCATTCTCTACACAAACAGTACTGTTCTATAAAAAAAAAAAACTTATTCAAATTTTGTATCAAAACTAAGGTTATCATTAATTTACAACAGTTTTTGTTCAAATTTTCTTTTTCAAAGTAATCAATCCATACATATGTTCTCCCATTTTTTTTTTTTTTTAAAGAATATTATTGATATTTTTCTGCATAAAAGAACGCAGCAGTACCTATCCCTCAGTACCTGTTTTGAAGAACTCATACATAGCAGTTTTTGTCTGGTTTTCTTTCCTTTATCTCACACACACACACACACACACACACACACACTTCCATCCCCCCCCCCCCCCCCTCCCTCAGTCTTCTTTGATGCAAAAGCAATAATCATCTACCCATTTCAATGTGTATGACGACATATTTTTTTCATCCCATGTGTCTGCCAACTTTTCCGGCTACAAGCTGGCGCTTCATACAGCCAGCAGAAACTAAGAGGAGGGGAGGAGTGACAATGGCAAGTGAGTCAAGGGGAAAGTGGCTGATGCATTAGTACATAAAGGAGCAGTCACACACAAACTGCCACGTTCACCGACTTCTATACATACTCACACACACCCAGTAAAGCTTGCACACTACAATACACACTCTGACACAACTGACCAAGATCGATAACTTCAAAAGAAACCCACACATAAAAAAGCAACTTTGACCTTGCAAACGACAAAGGCACTCAAACACATACAGTAAAACTCGCTGACACTGATGCATGCTTATTCATAAATAGTAAAGTTTGGAAGCTTCAATGCCTAGTCACATCAAACAGTAAAATCCGCAAAGACAATATATGAACTCACAGATAACAGAAACAACTAGCTGACATTAGTGCACACTCACAAGCACACACACTCTTAATTCTCTAGCTTCAACCATTTCTGCTAACAGCGAAGTTAAGTAGCTGACATACACACATATACATGGTAAAGTTCACTAACTTTAATCTACATATACTATATAATATGATATACTAACTAATATATAGTTTATCTGTTAGCTGAGTGAAACTCTAAACCTGGTGCGAGTGTGTGTGTGTGTGTGTGTGTGTGTGTGTGTGTGTGTGTGTGTGTGTGTGTGTGTGTGTGTGCGTGCGCGCATGCACACGTGCATGCGTGCATGCATGCGTGTATGTGTGTGTACATGCATGTGTGTATGTGAGTGTATGTGTGTGTGAGTGGCCCTGTGTGTTCATGTATGTGAACATCCAAGCAGATGGGTGAACCTGATGATGGGCATGCGGGCTCATTTATGCCTGTGCTCAACAGAGTATGTGCTTGGGTTTGTTTGCTAAAGTTTTATTTTCTCCATAGCTGACAGGCCAAACAGGGCTGAGCATTCACAGAGTATGGTACTGAAGGCATTGTCAAGACTAGTCTGTAATACAGCTGAAATCATGGAGTCCACTAGATTGTTCTGCCACTAACTACACCGGCATTGCACAGTTAAACACTAACGACTTTGCCCATGTTTAGTCGTTTTAACCCTAATTTTGCCACCAGTTCAGTTTAACTGCATTGCCAATACATTGTCGTTCAACTTTCTTCGTAACGCTGTTCTCTCCCCTGCTTTTCTCCACAGACTGGTCATGCATGACGATTAACGAAAATTCTCCCATTCCCTCTCCCACTCCCTTCCTCAACCCCCTTTGAACATAATTAAAAAACAGTGTAATGAATGTTCAAAATTGATACACAACACACAAAGAACTTCAACAGTGGTGTTATATTGCCTTGGTGGCCCTATCTGTCTGCTTTGTGAGTGGGCAAAAACTGGCTCAGACGCCAGTCAGGACATGAATCGAGCACCATCACTTCCCTGGGGAATAGCTTCAGTGTAAATATGCACACAGCCACAACCTCTGCACTGATCTGTTGCATTCAACATTGACAATGTCAAAGGTGCGATTATCACCCGATAATATCGCTTCATAAGCCAAAAATTCAGAACTTTCCAAATTCCTGATCCTGACTGTTTGTCCAAAACTGTCGTAAACCGAACATTCCTGATTCACTATATGTTGCTCCTAGCCCTGCCGACTGCAAGGGGCAAGGTCAAGGCTGTCACCTCATCAGAGTCCATTCCTTATGAATGCTCCCGATCAAAAATGTCAGAAACATTTAAACTCTCACTACATCACACATAAAGCAATCAGTCATTCACTAGACTGCAAATACATTGCTAATTGAACACTTAGTTCAAAGCCAGTACACAGCTGAACACCAACTATATTGCCAATATGACACTAACTAAAATGCCAGCCCACGTGTTAAACACTCAGTAAATTGCCAATACATAGTTGTTTAAATACTTACTACAACTACAATTTATCATTAAAAAGACAAACCATCACTCACATGCAGTTAAACACCAACACATAGTTCACAGCTTTGGTCAACCAATGCACAGTTAAATCCTTACAGTAACTGCATTGTCAGTATACAGTTAAATACGTGATGTTCATAACTTCATAACTTGTTGATCATATATTTCAAATGTTTCAAGTTTCTTTGTGTTTTTTTTTGTTGTTGTTTTTCATTAATGGGCATGTCATAGGCTTTGATCTTCCACCGGAGGAAATGTTCACTACCACTGCTACGACTGGACACAACCTGGTGGAACTATAGTTACAAGATTTTTAAGAGAGAGAAAAAATATAAAAATCAATGAATGTTGCCATGTATTCCAAACACCTGGCTTCCAGCATTGAAAGATGCCTTGAGAAACCAAACTCTTGGCAATTTTTCACATACTATTTCTCTTGTGAGTGTCATTTAGTTGATAAATGAATCTCTGGAAACTGACAGTCCTTGTAAAATTGGCCTGTCCGAGTTGCTTCACAGTGGGGTGACCGTGGGGCAGAATCCAAAACAGCAGCAAAAATAAGAGTCACTGGGTTGCCAAATGAAGGAAACAGACAGACGACATCTCAGCCCAATGGGTACTCCCCAGGCGGTGCAAACAACATTCAAAACAAATGAAAATGAAGGACAAAGAAACAGTCACCCATCTTTCCCACCCGGGTGCAAAACTTTGCTTTTCGCTTTGGTGACTCTGTTTTTGTTCTTGTCCATGTTGAGTTTGTGTCAAAATTGTTTTGTGTCCGCAATCCGTGTAAACTGTCATTGGTGGATCTGGTGGCATCTTCTGGAAGTGGACATTCTCTCATGCTGGCTCAGCAATTAACCAACTGTTATCCATCACCAGGAGGCTCAGCGGATGGTTTCCTGCATACGTGGGATCACTGCAGACTTCACTGAGCACCATGGAAATTACTTGACAGCTGTACAGTGTTTCCTCTGATGGGTTAGCCTTTTGACGTTACAACCTGATCTCAATTTCTCCCTCTGGACTGCTGATATGGAGGCTGCAACAGGATCTTTGCAGGTACTTGAAGTACCCTGAATGGGCAGCGAGACAGTAAAAGCTACTTGATGCACAGATGACAAGACTTTTTGAAACTTTTTTTTTTTTTTGAATAAAGTGAGCTTGAAAAATGACAAATATGCACACAATTTTGCTTTTCATCTGACCTTATGGACTGAAAATGCACACTTAGTTGATTCATACTGTCATGGAAAATTTGCTGCAAGATGACTGTTGCAAATATATGTTCTTAGTTTTTACTTAACTGTTTACGTCTTTGTTAATCTGCTTATTGTTCTAATTACACATTCTCAGTTACCTGTAACAGTTCATAGTTTTTATCTTTAGACTTGCTCACAGTTTTATTCACCTGTTTAAAGCTTTATTCAATTTTGTCATTGCCGTTAAGACACCCAGCGACTGCAACGGACAAAGCAGTGGTTAGTTGTTAGTAAGTGCAATTGGTACAATCCAAAAAGAAAGATTAGGGCATTCTCAGTTAGTCATCAAAGCAGTAATATGCCAGACTTGCAGCCATATCCTCTGCAAATGGCTGGCCTCTTCTTTTTTTTTTTTTTCTACAGTTAAAAAAGCTGAAAAACTGGCTCTGAAAGACTGACCCATCTCAAGTTAATTTTGTTCTCAAAAACACTGGTCAGTTACAAAAAGGGAAGTCCTAGCAGGTCAGTTACAAAACAGGAAGTCCTGGCAAGGACTGGGGGCGATGCACAGCGAATACAAGCGAGAAAGCAAGTGGGCATGGTCACAGCAAGGAGTGGACAGGCCCGGTCACTGCAGGGCAAGTCTGACCTGTCCTGCTGTCTGGGGTCACTGCAGGCAAGAGTCATTTAGCAGATAGTTCAGGAAGTTCTTGTTCTGCAAGTCAGACACAACACATACACATCATCAGTACCAGCAGACGCACTACCCAACAGGGGCTAAAGGCTGCTGTGTTGCACCTGTGCAAGAAGGTAAATGCAAACGCATTGATAACAAACGCAGTCCATGAATTCCCCTCTGTGGCGACACTGGAGATGCAGTATATGTCTGCAAATCCTGTACACTGAGACCTCATAGCTATTTGATTGTACACACAAATATATCTGATAAAAGAAAAAAATCTAGCCTTTCCTTTTTTTTTCTCTCTCTAAAAATCACACTTTGAAAAAGGTTCTCTTTTTTCACTCTTAACGAGATGTTTGATTAAAAAGTTTGACTCTATAATTTTGGCAGCTTCCACGATGGAGAGAGAAACTGTCAACTCATTTTATATTGACTGAGATCAGTTCTGCGCTCTTTGAAGGTAGGATTACAGAGACAGAAACCGCCAGCTTAGCTGATTCTTCTCTACTTCCTCCCTGCAACATTTCAAGCCAAAAGTCTTGGTGGAGAGAATGCATGGCATGTGTACGAGGGGCGGTCCACCGCGAGCGCCCACTATTGCCAGCAAATCATTCCCTTGCACTGTCAAATCATGAACAAGGTCTGCGGACTGTGTGCCGCCTTCGCATTGCAGACTGCCTTTGCATGTAATGATACCCACATTTGCCAACATTTAGTTCACACTGCGTTTGTCTGTTCTATTCTGCACAAGCATTATCACAGACAGGAAAACTCGGTGTGCAGTTGTTCAAATGACTGAGCGTTAGACAGTGACTAACAGGCGGTAGATTCTGCGTGACTGTTCCAGCAATCCAGTGAATGTTAAGTAAATGGTAAAACAAACATTGTGCACTTTCGCAAACACACATAGTGCAAGTTGGACACGCATAACAGAACATGTAAGTCAGGGTTCCCCTCAGTATACACATCTCGCTTTGCATGTGTGTGTGTTTCAGCTTCAGTCAATGGGTTGTGAGTTCCAGATACTTCAGCGCTGTAAACTAGGATTAAGACATTATTCACAACAGTAAAAACATGCACACTTTTCTTATTGTATTCACTTTCTTGCATATTACTGATATTATCGTTTTCATTGTTGCAGCTGTTGCTGCTCTGATTATTTTTGAGTGTCTTTGACTTCCATTAAATCATTCTTAGCAAGAAGGGACAGAATAGTATACTCTAATATATCAAGACTTCCAAGCCGTCTGATATTGGAAAAAAAAAAACACACAGCAAAACAGCAACTCACACACAGCAACTATAGCACTACAAGCATCCAGCAACTTTTTCAAGTTCTGTTTGCAGTAAAAATAGATAATGTCCATTCAAGTGATTTTATAGTTAATAAAATTTCTTCAGATAAGTTTAGGTTTTCTCATTCATGAACCGGTGCAGCAGTGCTTATCAGTGTATTTTTCTTTTAATGGACCTGGCCCTTTTATTTTTCTTTTGACTTTTCCCACTGTTTGCAACAAACCAGGAAAATATCACCACCCACATGTTGACTGAACACTTTTGCACTGCAGGGAATCCAGAGTGCTAAGCACTCAGAATCAGCGAATACCAAAGACTTCAAAAGCGCTCTTCATCTCTTCTTTTTTCTAATCCAATCCCAGATTAACCATTCCTTTCCTTCTACTAAACTTTAAATTGGTTTGGTTTTTAAATGTAACTAACTCAAGGTACATGCAAGACTTGTTTAGGTTTTGTATGATGGTTACGTTCATGTTTCTTGTTACCCTTCTTTTCAGGAGTATGTCATGATTTTTTTTTGGGGTGGAGTCTCCATTTTATGCCCCCAGAAGGCATCACTCACTTCCTGCTCATTTTGGCTTGCACAACTGCGCCCAAGTTTGTATTGTTGCAGCCCCAGCACCAGCACTGGAAGCAATCAATCAACCCCAAAGCGTCACCCCACCATAGGAGTCAGTGCACAGCAGCTGAGTCTGTATGATGGTAGTCATTGGTGCTGTTCTGATCCAACACATGCAGGACACCTCCTACTAGACCCCCTCCCCCCCTCCCCTCCCCCAACTGAAAACAATCTTTGTTTAGTTGCCGAGACAGCATGAGTGAGCGTCCCAGTTGAAGGGGGCCACCATTTGCATCCAATAAAGTCACCTACAACTTGTTGCTACTGACCACTCTGACAAACTCACCTGGAGCGTGGATGAGGAAAGAAATGAAAACCAAATTATTACCACAGCAGGGGTCAAGGATCACAGAATCTGAGACGTTTTGTTTTTAATCTTTTTTGATTGATGAGGATGAAGACGACAATGCTATGGACTTTCAATGTGATCAGAGGCTATATAAAAGGACTGAACTTCACACTTCCTGTTATGAAATTTCCTGGCCTCAACCAGGCCCAGACACCTGCAGTGTTGGTCAGGAAATTTCAGCAACACCCCCAGTGATGCATCTACGAAGAGGACGAAATTTAAAATACCTCACTCCAGCCTTCGTATTTGAGCCTGTAGCATGCCCCACTCTAAGCAAGAGCCAGCCAAGACTGAAATATCCTACAAATAAATGAAGAAATCAGACCTAAGTCCTCCAAACCCCAAAGTCCTCAACGCTACACTGCACTACAGCAGCTGGGGGGTGTCACGAATTTTTTTGGTATCATGGGCGGCGACAAATGGGGGTATGAAAGGCTGGATTCTCAATCTGAAGTTTGCATGTTCAGTCCCTAGCAGCTCCCTCTCCTACTCTTACTCTGCTCTCCCCTCTCCCCTGTCTGCGCTCCCGTGGATTGCCAATGTCTGGGCTGTGGCCTGATGATAACACTGGGTGTGGTTATGAACGTGAGTACCGGAATAAATGGCATGGGGAATAATCTGACAGATTGGAATAAATGGCATGGGGAATAATCGGCAGATGGGAACAAGTGGCATGGGGAATAATCCAACAGATGGGAACAAGTGGCATGGGGAATAATCCGACAGATGGGGAACAAACAGCATGGGGAATGATCCGACAGATGGGAACAAACGGCATGGGGAATAATCCGACAGATGGGAACAAACGGCATGGGGAATAATCCGACAGATGGGAACAAACAGCATGGGGAATAATCCGACAGATGGGAAACAAAAACGGCATGGGGAACAATCCGACAGATGGGAATGGGAACAAACAGCATGGGGAATAATCCGACAGATGGGAACAAACGGCGGGGGGAACAATCCAACAGATGGGAACAAACAGCATGGGGAATAATCCGACAGATGGGAAACAAACGGAATGGGGAACATTCCGACAGATGGGAAAAAACGGCATGGGGAACAATCCGACGACAGACAGGAATGAAAAATGAGACAGGTAAAAAACAAAAAAAAAAAACAAAAATCAATGGATAAGACTGGCCAGGTTGCCACACCAACAAATTGTCTTCCTGCACTAGCCCTAAACGTTTGCCTGCATCACTGGAACTGAAACTCCGATTTTCCGCTGACCCGTATGCCAGGGGACGGCTGGGTGCTGACGCCAGGGACAAACTTGCATGGGGGGGGCGCTGCCCATCTTCTGAGCCGCCGCTCCAGCATAGGGCTGGCCTGGAACGCACGACATCGACAAGGTCATGTTAAGATAAAAGTGTCATGATGCCAAACTGGTTGTATCTGTTGGTTCTGCTGGAGCAGTGATTGTCAAGGCTAAAAGCAGTTCCATGTGTCTTTCCCTGTGGTTGTTGGAAGAACTAGTAGAACAGAACAGATTCTATTACTACCTCTAACTCCTATGGTATTCGACGTGGACAATCATTCATTACCTGATCACGTATGTCCTGATACTTCACAATGAAAATACTCTTTCAAATATTTCACAAAAGGTTATCAAAACAAAAAAAAATCTATAAATACTTGAGTTTTGGACTTGCTGGTAAAATGTTATATATCATTTTTTGAATGCCAGTAGAATCATGCTAGTCATTCTTATACATATCAGATCCATGCCAGTCATTCTTATACATATCTATCAATATTTCAAAATCAGTCTCTTTTTGTCTTGTTTTGTTGTTGTAATTGGGTGGAGGGTGCCATTCATCCTGGCTTGCCTCTAAGAGTCCTTAACCCCACAGTGCCCATTCCAGTCACCCAGCAGTCCACAGAGAGCAGTCAATATCAGGTCACCACAAGGCAAACCCTCCAAAGAAGACGCTGCACCGCTGCTGAATCACACCTGTCACGTGGTGCCTACTCATAGCCACTAAGCTGATTTACCCCCTACTGACAATGGTAATTCCTTAATCACAGAGCCAGCCTAAGCAAGTGCCCCTCTTCCCCCTCCCTAAGGCGTCTCCATCAAACACCAGCATCATCATCAAAGAAAAGCCGCCATGAAACCTGCCTCCGCCAATGACCTTGACATAAGTGCAGCACTAGAATAGACATGGAGAGGCACCCAGAACCGAGGTCACTATAAACAGCAGAGCATGAAGGGCCACAGGATATGGGACTTTTTTTTTTAATGGTGGTCAACAAGATTGAGGTTAATGACGATGATGCTGTGGGATTCCATTCTGGCCTGATTTTCTGATGTGGCTTTGTGTTATGCTTCCTTTCATGATATATCCTACGTGGCCTGATGTGGCTTTGTGTTACGCTTCCTTTCATGATAAATCCTATGTGGCCTGATTTCCTGATGTGGCTTTGTGTTATGTTTCCTTTCATGATAAATCCTGTCTGGCCTGATGTGGCTTTGTTTTATGCTTCCTTTCATGATAAATCCTATTTGGCCTGATTTCCTGATGTGGCTTTGTGTTACGCTTCCTTTCATGATAAATCCTATTTGGCCTGATGTGGCTTTGTGTTATGCTTCCTTTCATGATATATCCTACGTAGCCTGATTTCCTGATGTGGCTTTGTGTTATGTTTCCTTTCATGATAAATCCTATGTGGCCTGATTTCCTGATGTGGCTTAGTGTTATGCTTCCTTTCATGATAAATCCTGTCTGGTCTGATGTGGCTTTGTGTTATGCTTCCTTTCATGATATATCCTACGTAGCCTGATTTCCTGATGTGGCTTTGTGTTACGCTTCCTTTCATGATATATCCTATGTGGCCTGATTTCCTGATGTGGCTTTGTGTTATGCTTCCTTTCACGATAAATCCTATGTGGTCTGATATCCTGATGGTTGTGTTACGCTTCCTTTCATGATAAATCCTATGTGGCCTGATTTCCTGATGTGGCTTTGTGTTATGCTTCCTTTCATGATAAATCCTATCTGGCCTGATGTGGCTTTGTGTTACGCTTCCTTTCATGATAAATCCTATGTGGCCTGATTTCCTGATGTGGCTTTGTGTTATGCTTTCTTCATGATAAATCCTATTTGGCCTGATTTCCTGATGTGGCTTTGTGTTACGCTTCCTTTCATAATAAATCCTATGTGGCCTGATTTCCTGATGTGGCTTTGTGTTACGCTTCCTTCCATGATAAATCCTATGTGGCTTGATTTCCTGATGTGGCTTTTGAGTTATGCTTCCTTTCATGATAAATCCTGTCTGGCCTGATGTGGCTTTGTGTTATGCTTCCTTTCATGATAAATCCTGTCTGGCCTGATGTGGCTTTGTGTTATGCTTCCTTTCATGATAAATCCTGTCTGGCCTGATGTGGCTTTGTGTTATGATTCCTTTCATGATCAATCCTATCTGGCCTGATTTCCTGATGCGGCTTTGTGTTATGTTTCCTTTCATGATAAATCCTATCATCAACTTGACCTCTGAGATACAGAGGCCTGTAGATTAGGTCAGGACATTTGAGCAACATTTCCGGAGGCCATTGCATAACACGGGCAAAACTCAACTGTGTGATTCCAGTCTTTCCCTTTCGAGTTTAAAACAAACTTGTCAAAGTAAACAGGACATCACCCCAACCAGCCCTTCCCCCATGCCCAATATTTTTTTTTTCAGAAAGCACAATCAGAAAGCTTCTCATCCATGTATGTACTGGCCCCCCCCTTCCATTAAAATGACAAGAGAGGAAAAGAATAGCCACTCTCTAAAACTGAGCCCAGTGTGGGAGGAAACAAGAGAGAAGTCAAAAAAGGAGAGGGGGGGGGGGGGGGGGGGGGGGGGGAGGGAAGAAGAAAAAAGAGGAGGGGGGAAAGGGGCGTATTGGCACACTCATTCTGACACAACAGCATTCCACCCAGCCACCCACGTATATTCACACTCCAACATCATACTAAAAGAAAACAAACATATCAACAGTGGTTTAGAGGTCAACCTTTTCTTCTTTTTTTCACCGCTCGTTTACTTCAGCACATGACCCCTTGACCTTTACCTGCCACAGGGTCGGGACGTGTGGACTGAGAGCGAGACTGCCGGTTTTTACTGCTGTTGTCGTTGCCATAGCGATAGGGGCGGGGCTGTCCTGTGTGGGGATGGACAGAGACGCCGGTCGTGTTGCCATGGGGATGTTTGTTAGCCTGCAGAGATGGAGGCTGCTGTTTCTCCCTGGAACAGCATACATACATTGATTGAATGGTCCTTATTGATCATTCTCTATGCTACAACATACGTACATTGATTGAATGGTCCTTATTGATCATTCTCTATGCTACAACATATGTACATTGATTGAATGGTCATTACTGATCATTCTCTATGCTACGACATGTGTTCATTGATTAAATAGGGTTTATTGATCATTCTCTATGCTACAACATGTGTTCATTGATTAAATAATTTATTACTTGATCATTCTCTCTGCTACAACATGCATGCACTGACTGAATGATCATTGTGATCATTGGGAGCCGGAATAACTCAGCTGGTAGAGCGCCAGACTCGTAATCCAAGGTTGCGGGTTCGAATCTCCTCCGCCGGGCCTTTTCAGTACAGGGGATTTTTCCCTCGGAGTTAACATTAGTTCTGACTCCAATCCCCATACAGTCCCTTCGAATGAGACTATAAACCGAGGTTTCCTTGTGTGAACGCATGCATAACATCTTGCACACATGTAAAATCCCATCACCAACTTTCGGAAGAGAAGGCCAGTTTGGCCGTTGGTATGGATGACACGTTACACATAGCATGCAACCTGAGTGATAAATTGAAAGAATGAAGGAAGTTAGGGAATCAAGTGAACGATACTGAACGATACTGACTGGATGACACGGGGAAACGACTGAATGAAGCGCCAGCTGGCAGCTCTTCAGTCGACACTAACCAGGGTAGGCAGCCCATTGTGTAAAAGAGTGTTGATTGTAAAGCGCTTAGAGCTTGGTCTCTAGCGAGAGAACAGGCGCTATTTAATTATTCATTATTATTATTATTATTATTATTATTATTATTATTATTATCCCTGCTGCAACATGCATGCATTGATTGAATGATCATTGTGATCATTCTCCCTGCCACAACATGTGTACATTGATTGAATAGTCACTACTGATCATTACTCATGCAACAACATGTTTACATTGATTGAATGGCTATTACTGATCATTCTCCCTGCTACATACAACATATGTACATTGATTGAATGGCTATTACTGATCATTCTCCCTGACAGCATATGTACATTGATCGAACAGTCATTACTGATTATTCTCCCTGAAAACATTTTACATTGACATAACGGGCTGTATTATTGACCATTCCCCCTGCAATGTAAAATGGCTGTCAATCAATCATTCTTCCTGCAACGACACGTGCACTTTGACTGACTGTCTGTTCTGTGTGCTCTGTGTGTCGTTTCTGTCAGGCGATTTGGTGTTGTAAGCAGCGTTCTCATCAAGTAGCAGGTCTGTAATCATTTCATCATGTCGCAGCAAGAGAGAGGCCCCTTTTGTTTGTTATTTACTACCATCTTTTCTGATTACCATCTCAGCCACAGCGTATGTGTAAAACCTGAATTTACAGTCAATATTTGAGGCCTTTCAAAGCAACATGAAACTGCTGCTCTCGTGGGAAAGAACACTGCTCCTGTCGTCAAAAATAGAAAACAACTGGAAATGGGACTGGTTGGAGGATGTCTTTTGTTTGTTGTTTGTTTGTTTGATGTTTGTTGTTTGTTGTTTCATCTTCTACACCCCTTCAGTGGCACTGCTTCCATGCTGCTTCTTCCATCTCCCCATCCACAGCCACACCCTGGAGCAACCTACTGCAGCCCCAGCACCAGCCATCCACACGGAGCGGTGAATGTCACAGTTGTCATGAAGCAACAGGCCAGAGGAGATGCTGCACTGCTGCTGCGTCATTGAGTGCAGTTCAGTGGTGGTGTCTGCTCTGCTGCATCACTGAGTGCAGTTCAGTGGTGGTGTCTGCTCTGCTGCATCATTGACTGCAGTTCAGTGGTGGGGTCTGGTCTGCTGCATCATTGAGTGCAGTCCAGTGGTGGTGTCTGCTCTGCTGCGTCATTGACTGCAGTTCAGTGGTGGGTGTCTGCTCTGCTGCATCATTGACTGCAGTTCAGTGGTGGGGTCTGGTCTGCTGCATCACTGACTGCAGTTCAGTGGTGGTGTTCTGCTGCATCACTGCTGCATCAGTGGTGGGGACTGCTGCTCATCACTGTGCAGTTCAGTGGGGGTATGCTCCGCTGCATCACTGACTGCAGTTCAGTGGTGGGGGTCCGCTGCTCACTGACTGCAACATGCCCAGAGATCCAACATGCCCACCACCTGAGCCCTTTACTGACAACAGTAATTGTTTCGTCACAGAACCAGAACGGATTCCCTCTCCACCAGGTGCCGTCACACTGCGTCCAGTGTGATGGTTCTCATGAACTCGCTGATACTGGTGACCTCAACACAAACTCACCGAAGGCATAGACGTGGACAGAAAATCGAAATCGAGATCACCATTATGGCAGGGCATGAAAGGACACAGAATTTGTGACTTTTATTTCATGCAGATCAGTGAGGACAAGGATGATGAAGACGCTAACAGGGCTTTCAAACTCTGCTGTGAACTGGCATGCCAGGGCTGTACTTGGTGCCTTTTTTCATAATGTGTCCTGGCGTCAATCAGGCCCAGGACGTACAGGCACCTGCAGTGCTGGCCAGGCAATTAGAGCAACACTTTCCCCAAGAGACCCATCCTTTCTGTGATGGAGCTTGACTGTGTGGTTTCAGTCTTCCAAGCTGAGCCCACAGCAAACTCAACGCTATGCAGAAGCTTGTTCGAAGCTGAAAAATCACGCAAATAATTTACAGCTCTGATGGTTATCAAACCCACCACCTCCAAGACAGGATTCCCCGACATTAGCCACTGGGCCATGGCAGCAGGCAGGTGGAAATAATTCAACATGGATGTCAGAAACATGTTCAACACTCATCACCTACCTTCGGAGGTACACGGGCTCTGGTTTCGGTTCATTCACGTTGACACTGATTTCTGTCAAGGTGTCGTCGTCTATCACATCAGTTGTGTGTCTGTCATCATCCACTGAATCAAACATAGCAATGAAAAATGGATAGAGACAGATGGGTACATAAATGAACACACACACACATACACTTGTGTGTGTGTGCACCCCCCCCCCCCCCCCCCACACACACACACACACACACACACACACACACACACCACTCAAATACACATTTACATACACAGATACATATTGACTGATAACTAGCTACCTTGATAAATAGCTAAAATAAATAAATAAATAGTACACACACACACACACACACACACACACACACACACACACACACACATCACTCACATACATATTTACTTACACAGATACATACTGACTGATAACTAGGTACCTTGATAAATAGATAAATAAATAAATAAATAAATAAATACACACACACACACACACACACACACACACACACACACACACTGGGAGCTGGAATAGCTCAGTTGGTAGAGCGCCTGACTTGTAATCTTGGTGATCCTGGGGTTGCGGGTTCGAACCTCCGCCGGGGCGTTTCGGTACAAGAGGATTTTTCCCTCGGACTTAACATTGGTTCTGACTCCATTTCCCATACAGTCCTTCAAATGAGACTGTAAACCGAGGTTCCACGAGTGAACGCACGCATAACATCTTGCACACACGTAAAATCCCATCAACATTCAGAAGAGTAGGCCAGTTTGGCTGTTGGTATGGATGACACGTTACACATAGCATGCACCCTGAGTGAGAAATGGAAAGAATGAAGGAAGTAAGGCAAATGAGTGATCAATATTGAATAATACTGACTGGATGACACGGGAAACGACTGAATGAAGCGCCAGCTGGCAGCTCTTCAGTCGGCACTACAGGTAGGCAGCCCGCTGTGTAAACGAGTGCTGATTGTAAAGCGCTTAGAGCTTGGTCTCTAGCTGAGAATAGGCGCTATATAAGTATCCATTATTATTATTATTTATTATTATTATTATTATCATTATTACACACACACACACACGCACACACCACTCACCTACACATTTACTTACACTGATACATATTGACTGATAACTAGCTACCTTGATAAATAGCTAAATAAATAAATAATAACACACACACACACACACACACACACACACACACACACACACACACACACACACATATACACACACACACACACACATTCATACATGCATACATACATACATACAAACATACATACATGCATATATACTATATGGACTTATGATCTGACAGACAGAAGGATTGACAGATAGATAGATAGATAGATAGATAGATAGATAGATAGATAGATAGATAGACAGATAGATTAGATAGATAGGTAGGTAGGTAGGTAGGTAGATAGATAAGACAGATCATTTGTGTGTCTGTCATCATCTGCTGAGTCAAAAATAACAATGAAAAACAGACATGGGCAGACAGATAAATGCACGCATACAAAACATACTAACACAAAACACACACACACACACACACACACACACAGAGAGAAAAGACAGGTAGACAGACAGACAGACACAGACAAACAGATAGATAAACCGCTGATCAGACAGAAGGCTGCTATGCAGGCATGCCATCAGACAAACAGACAGGCCAACCAACAACAAATCACCATCATGAAAAGGGGCGCAGTGACTGACACAAAGTGAACCCCATGAACCCACAACGCTCTGCCATGTGGTGTGCACAGCACGCACTGTCACACATGGCACCATGCCTACACACCCATGCACAACACACACACACACACACACACACACACACACACGCATATACACATTCACCAAACTCGTATACTATGATAATAATGGCATAGCCAATGCTAGGCTGGTCCTCAAGGTCTGACCAGTGTTTTGGGCTATTGCACAGGTCAGACACCTGCTAAGTCGCACCCACGAGACCCTCTTCTTAAAATTCTCTCATCTTTGTCAGTAATTCATTTATCCATCAGCTTTAAATCAGGTGCAGTGTGGTCTCAAAACCTAGCGGATGTGGTGTAGCATGTATGCACTAGTCCACACACAGTGATACCTCCTTGATGAAACTGATAACGTGGAAAGTACATTGATCATAGGAAAGAAAAATGTACATCCCGAAGTATGGGAAGGACCCGGAGAAACGCACAGTTCTCAACTGCCCAACAAACCAGCTGGGAGCAATCCTGCATAGTCACGGCCTTCTCCTACCTCACCGCTGTCACGTGAAACACCACACTCTCTGGAGATGATAGAAAGATCTTGGCTTGACTTGACCATACACTTTAGCGCCAAGGAATCAGATTCTCAGAGCTCTTTTCCACGGACTACTTTAAGCGTGACTATTTTCAGCTGAGCAGCTCCGTTTCTTCGTTTGAATACTCTTGAGACATGATAGTGCGGGTGTACAAGAACTGTGCTGAGGGAAGTTTGGGAAGCGCAAAGGGCAGGTTCCTGGTCAGGGAGAGGGAAGGGCGGGGCATCATGGAGGTGAGGGCTGGCGTGCCGTGAGACGTGGGGTCACAGGCTGCGAGTGCCGTTGTTACATGGATGCCTGTTTGTTGTCATTTGGGACTTCTTCTCTGCCTTGCTTCTGTTCTTCTCCTCTTCTCTCCCCTCCCGCATACCCCCCACTCCTCTTTTCCACACTCCCCGCTCCTGCTCTATTACTGCTGTTCTTTCTTTCTTTTTTGTTCATACCCTTTTTTTGTGGCATCAGTTATCAGAGCAAAGGAGCACCTAAGGTGGTTTTTTTTTTTCCTAAGGCCGGAATCCCACCTCTCATTTCTTGGTGCTTCACACTGTTACTCCTGTTCTTCCCTTGTGCTGCAATCCTGCCTCTGGGTGTAGAGACTTTCAGGGCACAGAGTAAGTCCTACCTTCATTCATTCATGCTGTAAGCCTATGACAGGCACAGATAAAAACGACCTCGGTTGACGGATTGATCAATATTTGCAGAAATACATGATAAAAGCTAATACTAATGTTAACTGTCACATATCAATGTTATCTTTCACCGTGTTCGATGGTGCTAAACAAAACCCAACAAAGCAAAACAAAAAAAAAACAAACAGGCAAACAAAGAGACAAAAAGAAACCCACTCTGAAGATGTTGGAAACCCCATGCTACCTTTTGTGGCGTCGTCGTCAGCCTCGCTCTGCCCATCATGGAACGCGTCTCGAGTGAAACGATGCGCCGCCGTGGTCCATGCAATGGCCTACAATCACCAAATGCAGCGTAACATCAAACTACACACCAACAACATCAAACTGCACATCACTAACATCAAACTACACATCACTAACATCAAACTACACATCAACATCAAACTATACATCAACATCAAACTACACATCACTAACATCAAACTACACACCAACAACATCAAACTACACATCACTAACATCAAACTACACACCAACAACATCAAACTGCACACCAACAACATCAAACTACACATCACTAACATCAAACTACACACCAACAACATCAAACTACACATCAACATCAAACTACACATCACTAACATCAAACTGCACATCACTAACATTAAACTACACATCAGCATCAAACGACATCAGCATCACACTACACATCACTAACATCAAACTACACATCAACATCAAACTACACATCACTAACATCAAACTTCACATCAACATCAAACTACACACCACGAACATCAAACCACACATCAACATCAAACTACACATCACTAACATCAAACTTCACATCAACATCAAACTACACACCACGAACATCAAACTACACATCACTAACATCAAAACTACACACCACTAACATCAAACTACACATCAACATCAAACTACACATCACTAACATCAAACTACACATCAACATCAAACTACACATCAACATCACAAACTACACATCACTAGCATCAAGCTACACATCACTAACATCAAACTACACATCACTAACATCACTACACATCACTAACTACACATCAACATCAAACTGTACATCAACATCAAACTACACATCACTAACATCAAACTACACATCAATGACATAACACACATCACAATGTTTCATCAGTCTACTGAACATGACCACCACATAAAGCGTTTTGTTCAACTTCTCAACAGCACCAACCTATTATGTACATTGTCACAGATCAGTTCACACAGCAGGCACAACGACCACATACCGAGCATCGCATCAGTCTGCACAACAAATGCAGTCACCCTAACACAATGCCACGTCAAAACACACAACAGGCACACTGAAAAAACACACTGAAAGTTACACCAAACTACACAACAGACATGACACGCTGAGCGCTGCGTCAATCTGCACAGAAGCAAACACCAAAACACAGGGCACCGCATCAATCCACACAACAGACTCAACTACCTCATTCACAGAACGACATCAGTTTGCCACAGACGCAACCACCACCTGCAAAGTGTTACGTGAAACTGCACAACAGAATTAAGCACACCACTCGCAGCATTACATCAGTCTGTACAATAACTAAGGCAACAACAAACAGCATGCTCTGGCATGTTCTGGGGGTCCAGGCAGAGTGGTGATGCCAAGACTGTGCAAATCACTGCCAGCTAAAAAAAAAAAAAAAGTGGAAAGAGTCTGAGCAACCTTGCCCCTGTAGTTCATTCTGGAATTCCTCACATCTTCCTATAGAAGCCGTCACGCACTTTCGCTTTTGTTTTGGTTACGTTGGATTTCTCTGTGTGCGTGTTTGTGAACGTGAAGGTTTTGCTAGTGTTGTTTTAGTTTGCGAGCAAAACTCTTCTCTCCCCCCCCCCCCCCCCCCCCCAACAAACAACAGATCACTGTTTTAACAACTGTAGCTGCAGGCTGCATCTGTTGCGTAGCTTTAAGTAAAGCTCCATGTGTTGTGACTGTGTCCATTGTGCAGTTTGATGCGATGCTCCCTGCAGGGTAATTGTAGGCAGTATTTGGTTTGATGTAAACAGGTTGCACCATGGAACTGCTTACACATCAATCTGTCCCCAAGTAGGATTACAGAAAAGACAAATCCATTCTATCTGCAAAACAATTAGGAGTGCATGCACGCACGTGTGCGCACACACACACACACACACACACACACACACACACACACACACACACACACACACACTCACCTGCCCGTTAGGACGACACAGTATGGTGGTACACTCGGGCCCTGTGCCCCACTTCTGCTGTTCCTTCCACACAAACTCCTGAGGGGGATTATGCAGCGAGTGGTCGCTGCAGCCTGCATACACCGTCACCGTGGAGTTGGGGGGCAAACTTGGTACGAGGGGGAAGCGGTACACCGCCACTGGGTGACCCCCCACGTTCTGCTGTAGCATGTAGCCTCCAAACTCTATCTCCTGAGCACAGAGAAATGTAGCACATGTAATCACAGTAGCCTCCAAACTCTACCTCCTGAACACAGAGAAATGCAGCACATGTAATCTACAAACTCTTGTCATCAATGTAGTCTCCAAACTCTATCTCCTGAACACAGAGAAATGAAATGCACATGCAATCTACAAACTCTTGTCATTGCTGTAGTCTCCAAACTCTATCTCCTGAGCACAGAGAAATGCAGCACATGCAATCTATAAACTCTGTCATCAGACAAAAGAGGGACATGGAGCATATACAATTCTAACACGATCTCCTGAGCTTAGACATAGAACACGTAGCATCTAAACTCTATCTTTTAAATTTAAAGAGACATCAAACAGTCCAAACTCTTGAACATAAAGAGACATGGAACATACAGCATCCAAACTCTTGAACATAAAGAGACATAGAACTTGTAGCCTCCAAACTCTTTAACATAAAGAGACATAGAACATGTAACCTCCAAATGTTTGAAACAAAGAGACATAGAACAACGTAACCTCCAAATGTTTGAACATAAAGAGAGACATAGAACATGTAGCCTCCAAAGTCTGAATATAAAGAGACATAGAACATGTAGCCTCCAAAGTCTGAATATAAAGAGACATAGAACATGTAGCCTCCAAAGTCTGAACATAAGAGACATAGAACATGTAGCCTCCGAAGTCTTGAACATAAAGAGACATTGAACATGCAGCCTCCAAACGTTTGAACATAAAGAGACATAGAACATGTAACCAAAACTCTTGGACTCAAAGAGACATGGAACATGTAACCTCCAAACTCTTGAACATAAAGAGACCATCGAACATGCAGCCTCCAAACGTTTGAACATAAAGAGACATAGAAATAAATGTAACTCCAAACTCTTGAACATAAAAAGATATAGAACATGTAACCTCCAAACTCTTGAACATAAAGAGACATAGAACAAGTAGCCTCCAAAGTCTGAACATAAAGAGACATAGAACATGTAGCCTCCGAAGTCTGAACAT
The DNA here is from genome assembly GCA_016801955.1 of Conus betulinus. NCBI lineage: Eukaryota > Metazoa > Mollusca > Gastropoda > Neogastropoda > Conidae > Conus > Conus betulinus. The sequence goes on from JADBJO010004866.1 coordinate 122,483, forward strand.
AAAGAGACATAGAACAAGTAGCCTCCAAAGTCTGAACATAAAGAGACATGGCACATGCAGTCTCCAAACTCTTTAACTTAAAGAGACTCAACTGAACTGAACTGAACTGAACTGAACTCAACTACTTTAACTGCAAAGGTCACCAACCTATCTGCAATGAGTCGAGAACAAAAGTAGAACGCATACACGTTTGGCGTGTATGCTGAAAATTAAGAAAGAAAATATTTGCATAAACAAATGTTCTTCCTGAAATTACTCTGGCATTTGTGTGTTAACTGATGAAAGTTCCTCTCTTTGTTTTAGTGCTTTAAAAATGAACATAGCTACAGAGTGAGTTACAATTCTCTTTTCATTTTGATGTAACAGAAGCATGACACTTTAACATTCTTAGTTTGAGGCAAAATGTATTTATCCCTTAAATCTTTATAGGATGGACAAACAATCAAAAAATGCGTTTTATCCTCGATTTGATTACAGAATGGACAGTTTTTGGAATTAAGCATATATCTTTGACAGACATTCAAAATCACTGATACCAAGTCCAAATGTCACGAACACTTTGTGAACTTTAGGAAACTGTAATATCAGTTAAATATTTCTCAGGCTGCCATATGGATTTGAAGGAATGATATGTTGAATATCTGTCACTACTAAGTATTGTACTATCCCAATTTTGTCTATAACAGTCAGCATACGATGTGACATGCAACACATAACCTCCAAACTCTTGACCATAAAGAGACAAGAAACATGCAGCCTCTAAACTCTTAAACATAAACAGACATACAATGCGCAGCCTCCAAGTTCACCCCTCAGCACAGAAAGACAAGGAACTAGTAGATTTTCAACTCGTCTATCTACTGAGCATAGAGCAATGCGGAACATGCCGTCTCTAGGATTTGGAGCATGTAGTCTCCAATCTCTTTATCTCCTGAGCACAGAAAGACAAGGAACATGTATCCTTCAAACTTTATCTCCTCAGCATTGAGCATAGAAAGAGATGGATAATGTTATCTCCTGAACATAAAGAGAGACATAGCCTCCAAAATTATATCTTCAAATCTAAAACATGAAGAAACATAAAGTATACTGCCTCCGAACTCAATTTTCTGGGCACATAGAGAGATATGTAATGTGCACCTCCACACTCTATCTCCTGAATATAAAGAGAACTCAAACATACAGCCTTCAAACTCTGTTTCCTGAGTATAAGTGACATGGGACCAGACAAACACAGGCCACTTAGCCTCGAAACATTACCTCCTGGATGTAGAAAGACATGGAGTATACCCACTGAACAATCCCCTGAAGGTAGAACATGATGCCTGTAATAATCTTTAAGCTGTCTGAAGATAGAGAAATATGGACCATAACCTCCAAACCCTATCTCAGTATCTGCTGAAGATGAGAAATATGGATGTAGCCTCCAAATTCTACAAGCTATATATAGAAGAAATGAACAATCATGTTGACTCCAAACTCTATCTGCTGAGGATAGTATATGGTGGGTATAGCCTACAAACTCTATCTGCTTTAAGATACAGAGGTACAGAACATGAAGCCTCCAAACTCTTATCTTTTGTACATGTAGCCTTCAAACTCTTTCTTTTGTACATGTAACCTTCAAACTTTTGTACATGTAGCCTCAAACTCTACCTTTTGTACATGTAGCCTTCAAATTTTTGTACGTGTAGCCTCCAAAAATCTTTTGTACATGTAGCCTTCAAACTTTTGTATGTGTAGCCTTCAGACTCTATCTTTTGTACATGTGGCCCTTCAAACTCTATCTTTTGTACATGTGGCCTTCAAACTCTATCTTTTGTATATGTGGCCTTTAAACTCTCTTTTGTACATGTACCCTCCAACCTCTATCTTTTGTACATGTAGCCTTCAAACTCTGTCTCTTGAACTCAGACATGGAGCTTGTAACCTCTCAAAAATTCTCTGTCCTGAACAATGAGAGACAAGAAAAATCTAGCCTCCAACTCTGTCTCCCAAACAAAGACCTATCAGTTTAATCTCCAAACTCTATCTCCTGAAATGGAACATGGCACCAGTAGGCTCCGAACTATAACTGCTGAAGATGAAGATACATGGAAAACACATCCTTCGGTGTCTTTTGAGCACAGACACGCGTGTAGCCCCCAAACTCGCCTGAACCTAGACATGGATCACGCAACTTCCCAACGCTGTATCCTGAAGACAGACAACACTGTATCCTGAAGACACAGGATGAGCATGTGGCCTCCAAACTCTATTTCTGGAAGACTGAATGTAACATGTAACCTCTGAACTCTGTTACCTGGATACAGAATGACACAAAGTCCACAGCCTCAAAACAGTCTCCAGAAGACATAAAGATATGGAGTCTCTAAACTTCATCTTCAGAAGAAAAAAAAAAAGGCTTGAAGGAGTCACTTGAAGACAGAAAGGCACAGAGCAAAATATAGTCTCCGAACTAAAGGCATAATGATACAACATATAAAGACAAGATGTAGCATAACTCTCAGCTTATGATCTCCCCAACAACATAATGACTGAGTTCGTAATACTAAATGCTACGAAACAACAGCCAGCATAAAACTCAAAGCCTGGTTTCCACAAGACATAAAGACACACCATGTATCCTGAATATCTTGCACTCCCAAACTGGCAGATCTGCACATGAATTTCAAAGCCTGTGGCACAGTTACAGAGGGAGATGTTCACCGATCACCAATGCAGACCCAATGGAACATGCACATACAACGTAATGCAGCATGAGAAGTCTGGAATGAAACACAACACAGAACTCCTCAAATGGCTGGTACAACCATAAGGCAAAACTGAAAAACATGCATGCTGATGGAAAAACTGTCGTTGCCTGTTGAAAGGGATGATGATTCTCTGACGACACCTTTTGTCATCAGTTTCTGTCCCACCCCAACCTGATCAGAATCTCCTCTCACTCAGATCTCTCTCCCTCCCCCTCCCCCCCCCCCCCCCCCCCCCAACCCCCAAGTCCCCTTCTTTTCCTGTCCTTTTTTTTCGCTTTCGCTTCCCTTCTTTCAACACCATCTCCTCCCCCTCCACTCACCCTCGATCCCCTCACCCCCCCCCCCCCCCCCCCCCCCCCCCCCCACCTCTCAACTCTGCTCAGAACAGTGCTAATCTTCCAACTTTCCTTCATCTGAACTTCTATATTTTCTTGATATAAATGAAACGGACATCCGAGACTTCGCTCTTCACTCCACTCCAATCATCAGCTACTCAACAGAGATGAAAAATAAAGTTTTAAAACCACCTAGTTACCGGCTCGTCTTATGTCAGTCTACAATCCACTTCACCTTCTATACGAAAAAGATCAATGTTCTTGTTAAAGGCTAATGGAGATAGAGTAAATCTTTTCTTTTTCTGATTGTGCAGAGTCACTGGTTGTTTGTTTTGCTTTCCCATGCACCATAAACAGTGATACGCACATGAAACGACTGAAGTCCAAACTCTCAATAACAGCACTGCTGAAGGACTACATCCAAATATTTACTGCCTGGTTTCTCCCTAAGTATCCCACATCCCCGCACCAGCCTGAGTTTCTTCATCTTGCACTCACCAACTTTTTCTCCCTAAACACATTCTGGATAACACCAAAACATTGAAAACATAATGTGGGATGATCTCAAAATATAGTTTATCAATATGCATCAACTGACTAAAGAAAAGACAATGTACTCTTAACATCAAACTGCACGTGTACGCAGAGTAAAGATGGATGGCTAACATTACAGACAAAAAAAGATGACACATGAATTTAGAACAAAAGCAACAAACAAATTTGGAAACAAGAATTATCAAAAGCTTTTCAAATGGAGTTCTCCAAAAAATGTGAAAAAGGGAGATTTAAACATTGCTCAAACCACCAACACATGAACTGAAAAGAGATGTTAACACATGGAAAAAAAATCATACATACCATATTGAAAGTAATTACATAGCACAAATCCTCAAATAAAAACTAAGCTCTGAAAGCTTTACAATCACCAATAAATATACTGAAAACAGAGGTTAAAACATTAACTTGATCTTTAAACAATAATTATAATTATATCATGATGAATTCTCATGTAGCGTCTATTCTCAGCTAGAGACCAAGCTCTAAACGCTTTACAATCCACACTCGTTTACACAACAGCCTGCCTAGCTGCCAGCTGGTGCTTCATTCAGTCGTTTCCCTTGTCACCCAGTCCATATGATTCAATATCGTTCACTTAATTTCCTGACTTTCCTTCGTTCTTTCCATTTCTTATTCAGGGTGCATGCTGTGTGTACGGCCAAACTGGCCTACTCTTCTAAAAGCTGGTGATGGGATTTTACGTGTGTGCAAGATGTTATGTGTGCGTTCACACATATGGAACCTCAGCTTATATAGTCTCATTTGAAGGACTGTGTAGGAAATGGAGTCAGAACCAATGCTAACTCTGGGGGAAAAATCCCCCTGTATGGAAACAGCCCGGCAGAGATTCGAAACCCGCAACCCCAGTATCACCAAGATTATGAATCTGACACTCTACTAACTGAGCTATTCCGGCCCCCATTATGTGAAATGGGAGATTGAAACAAAGAAAAAAATCTCTGATAAATGAAATGAAGGACAGATTAAAATAAAGAATAAAAGCACTGATTTATTACATGAAAAGAGAGGTTAAAACAAAGAACAAAATAACCAACAAATGAACTTAAAAACAGAGGTGAAAACAAAGAGTAAAATCACCAACAAATGAAGCAAACTGAGAAATCAAAATAATGAGCAAAATCACGAATAAATGAAAGCAAAAAAGACGTTGAAAGAAAGAATAACATTACGAACAATTGAAGGCAAAAAAAAAGTTGAAACAAAGAACAAAATCACGAACAAATGAAGGAAAAAAAAAAAGTTGAAACAAAGAACAAAATCCGAACAAATAAGGCAAAAGATAGATTAAAACAAAGAACAAAATTTTGAAACAAAGAACAAAATCCGAACAAATAAGGCAAAAGATAGATTAAAACAAAGAACAAAATTATCAAACAAAAATAAAGCGAAGTTAAAACAAAGAATGAAACTGTAAACAAATACAGTAAAAAAAAAAAAAGTGGTTTAAAACAAAGAACAAATCACAAAATAAGTGAAAAGAGAAGCTTAAAAAAAGAACAAATTTCTAATCAACATAGACACTGAAATTCATACACAGAACAAAACCACTAACAAAAGAAGTACAAAGAGAGGTTAAAAGAAAGAAAATTAAGCACCAATAAGTAAAATGAAAGGTATGTTATAACAAAGACCAAAACCACCAACTGAGGAAGTAAAAGACATGATAAAACACAGACCAAAATCAACATCAAAAGAAATGAAAGACAGGTTAAAGCAAATAAAATTTAATAGTGAGGTTGAAAACAAATAGAAGAGAAGTGAAAGCTATGAATAAAATCACCAACCAATGAAAAAAAAAAAGGAAGTTGAAAAAAAGGACAAAGTAACAGAAAATCAGACGTTAAAAAAGAGAGGTTGAAAGAAAGAGCTAAATCACCAATAAATAAAGTAAGAGCAGGTTAAAAGAAAAGGAAGAAAAAAAGGTATCAACAGAGGTTAAAATACAGAACAAAATCAGCAATAAATGAAGTCAAAAGAGTTTAAAAGAAACTAAAACAAAACAAAACAAAATAGAGACAAGAGAGGTTAAAAAAAATATGAAAATGCTAAAAACTGTATTGTGAAAAGAGGTTAAAACAAAGAAAGAAAATCACTAATAAATGAAGTCAAAGGAAAAAAATCAAACCAAGAAGAAAAATCACTAGCAGAAACAGAAAAGTAAAGACGACCGTGTATCAATGAAAAGAACCCACCTGCACACCGTCGTTGAGGAGGCGCACGTATTCCCATCCTGATGAACCTCGAAGATCTTCACATCACCAATGGCGCTGTTGGTGAAACAGTCCTTCATGTCAATGCTCACACTCATCATCAAGCCTAACCAACCAACAATCACTCCGATATCACTCACTCCTAGGATACTGATTGTTTTTCTCTCTCTTGTAATTCCAGTCCATGTAAATTCTTTTTTTTTTTAATTTGTCGGAAACCACAGCAGTGTTTCAGTAGAACTGTGTTCAGTAGAGACACAGCCAGGACTTGTTAGTCCCAGACAAATTCCAGTCAGTCGGCTCAGGAGGTGAACACAAGTCCAGATCTGAAGACTGCAGAATGAACTTGACCGCCGCGCCAATGATCACTGTTGTCTACACCATCACCACGAAGGACACTCAACACACATGTGACACTGCACCCCGCAGGCTGAGTGAAAAGAAGGGAATAAATAAATACCCAAACCATTAACAGGCGTGCTGAAGCCCATTACTGGTGCAAGCTGTCCAAGTGCCCGTGCTTACAGTCCTGTGGACATTCTCAGTCCCTTTCCTCACTTTAATCTGGCTTATTTGATTGCAAAAAAAAAAAAAAAAAAAAAAAAAAAAATGCTGGTAAAATGCTGGTAGAGCAGTGCTAAAAACCCATGCAGTATTCACTCTAGTGATACTAGGAATTTGTAAAGTGGAGTTTTTCTGCCTCTGCCATCCCCCTCCCCTGTTTTCTTTTCTGTGTCCCCCCCCCCCCCCCCCCCCCCCCCCCCCCCCAACTAAATCCCCACCCCTTTTCCCTTTCTTGGGCCCCCACACCTCACCTCCACCTCCCACCCCCCCCCCTCCACCCTCTTCCACTCCCACAAAGAACATTTTCTTCAAATCCTGTGTTATTCTTAACCACACTCAATGAGATGTACAGATGCGTGGCGACCAATGTCCACACACCACTGATCACTTCAGTGGCAACAATCACGGCCTGCCCGACACTATGGCAGACCCAACAAACGCAACACACAGGGAGAATGTCCCCAGGACCGCCTGCACCAGCTCAATGCCACTTGGTATCCAGGCATGCCCGGCAACCACACACTTGATCTACCTAGGCGGGGTGTCGGCGGGAGGATTAGTACAACAGTAAGTAATCAGGCCGCTGGCTTTGTTTAATCCTAACCCCAGGTCTGCCCACGACAAGGAATAAATGATCGACGGCCTGATAGTTGATTGATCCACATGAACACAAGGCCTGCTGAATGGTCAGGCCGACTGGTGGCTCTGTACTGTGTACACGACAAACTGATGTCACTGTGTACTGTGTACACGACAAACTGATGTCACTGTGTACTGTGTACATGACAAACTGATGTCACTGTGTACTGTGTACATGACAAACTGATGTCACTGTGTACTGTGTACATGACAAGCTGATGTCGCACCAATGAGCTGAACGACTCGGGTGTACTGCGTTACTGCTCCACTGGACGAATGTGTGTATCCAGCAGACAAAAACAATGTGCAGAATTTACACCCCAGTTTGAATCAGTTAAGTGATGAGACCTACAACTGTCAATCCTCTCCACTTTTCACTGGGAAAATCCACCTCTTCTCTGACAAAGTGACAGCATGATTACCACACAAAAGTTCACCTTAGGTCTTCCCTAATAACTTATCAACATGTGAAACACTATGACGCAGAAGAGTGGGTAATCGTTTTCTGCTACTGCTATTAATCAACAAAGCAGAAAGCATAACAAAACAAACACACACACACAACATACAGTATTGTTTTTGTCTGCCTGCAACTGACTGCCTCTGGCACTGTCTTTCAGATCCCTCTCTGCGCCTCCTGATATCAAACACATTCTTCACCAAAACTACAACAGCTGCGCTTCCAGCTGACACTACCAAGACAGCTGTCTGTTTACAACTGTGACTGTTATGACAGCTGTCTGTTTACAACTGTGACTGTTATGACAGCTGCTGTCTGTTTACAACTGTGACTATCAAGACAGCTGTCTGTTTATAACTATGACTACCATGACAGCTGTCTGTTTATAACTATGACTATCAAGCTAGCTGTCTGTTTACACCTGTGACTATCAAGCTAGTTGTCTGTTTACACCTGTGACTATCAAGATGATACTGTCTGTTTACAACTATAAACATCCAAGACAGCTGTCTGTTTACAACTATGATTATCATGATAGCTGTCTGTTTACAACTATGACAATCATGACAGCTGTACAACTGTGACTATCATGACAGCTGTCTGTTTACAACTATGGCTATCACTATAGCTGTCTGTTTTCAACTATGGCTATCATGACAGCTGTACAACTGTGACTATCATGACTGCTGTCTGTTTTTAACTATGGCTACCAAGATAGCTGTCTGTTTACAACTATGGCTATCAAGATAGCTGTCTTTTTACAACTATGGCTTTCATGATGGCTGTCTGTTTACAATACAACAGTGACTATCAAGATATATGTCTGTTTACAACTATGACTATCAAGATGACAGCTGTCTGCTTACAACTGTGACTGTTATGACAGCTGTATTGTTTATAATTGTGACTATCATGACAGCTGTCTGTTTACAACTACGGCTATCAAGATAGTTGTCTGTTTACACCTATGATGATCATGACAGCTGTCTGTTCACAACTGTTACTATCATAATACCTGTCTGATTACAATTGTGACTATAATGATAGCTGTCTCTTTACAATTTTGACTATCAAGACTGCAGTCTCTTTACAACTGAGACTATCAAGACAGCTACTTCTTTACAGCTGTTTTCATCACCATAGCTGTCTGATTATAACTATGACTATTATCATAGTTGTGTCTTTAAAACTATGACTATCATGGTAGCTGTCCAGTTACACTATGACTATCAATAAGCTATTATTTTACACTATGTCTATCAAGATATACCTGCCTCTTTACGTCTGTAACTATCATGATAGCTGTCTGCTTACAACTGTGACACTTATATATAGCTATCTAATTATAATGTGACAATCATAACAGCTGTCTGTTCGCAACTATGACTATCATGATAGCTCTCAATTAAAACTATGACTGTCATGACAGCAGTCTAATTATAATGTGACTGTCACGATAACTATCAGATTATAATGTGAAGATAGTAATAGCTGTCTGTTAAATTGTCACAATCATGGCAGCCGTCTAATTATAATATATAACTGTAGGTTTTACAACAGTGAGTATCATAATAGCTGTCTCTGTTTACAATATGACTTTCATGACTGCTGTCACTTGATAAACATGACCATCATAATAGTTTTCCATTTACAACTGTGATTATCATGACAGCTCTCTGTTTACACCTGTGATGATCATTATAGCAGTCTGTTTACATCCACGATTATCATGATAGCTGTCCATTTACAGCTTGTGATTATCATGACAACTCTTTGTTTACAGCTGTGACGATCATGATAGCAGGCTGTTTACAATGTGACTATCAAGACAGCTGTCTGGTTACAATTGTGGTCATCATCATGGCTGTCTCTTTACAACTGTGACTTGCTATTTACAGCTATGATTATCATAATAGCCATCTGTTTAGAACTGTGACTATCACAATAGCTGTCTGATTAAAACCGTGACTATCATGATAGCTGTTTACAACCATGACTAGCAAGACAGCTGTTTGTTTACAACTGCAACTGTTATAATAGCAACAACTATGACTATTATGATAGCTGTGTGTTTACAACTGTGACTATCATGACAGTGTCAATTTACAGCTATGATTATCATGATAGCTGTCTGTTTCCAATTGTGACTATCAAGATAGCTGTCTGTTTTTTACAACTGTGACTATTATAGCAGCTACAATTCACTATCATGATAGCTGTCTATTTATGATTGTGACAATCATGATAGCTATCTATGATTGTGACTATCATGATAGCTGTCTATTTATGACTGTGACTATCATGATAGCTGCCTATCAATGATTGTGACTATCACGATAGCTATTTATGACTGTGACTATCAGATAGCTGTCTATTTATGACTGTGACTATCATGATAGCTGTCTATGTATGACTGTGACTTGTCATGATAGCATTTTGATTACAACTCTGATTATCATGATAGTTGTCTGTAACAACATCACTATCAAGATAGCTATCTCCTTACAACTGTGACTATCAAGATAGCTGTTAAAGCTGTGACTATCATGACAGTTGTCTTGTTAACAACATTACTATCAAGATAGCTATCACTTTACAACTGTGACTATCAAAATAGCTGTCTATTCATAACTGTGACTGTGATGGTAGCCGTCTACTTACAACTGTGAGTATTATGATAGCTGTCTATTTACAACCATGACCATCACAATAGCTGTTTATTTACAACTGTGGCTACCATGATCTCTCTCTCTCTCTCTCTCTCTCTCTCTCTCTCTCTCTCTCTCTCTCCGCAAATGACCTACCATGATAGCTGTCTGTTTCCAATGTGACTATCATAATAGCTGTCTGTTTAAAACAGATTACCATGATAATAGTCTGTTTACAACTGTGACTATCATAGCTCTTGGGTTATTATTGTGATTATCATGATAACCACTTGTTTATAACTGTGACTATCATGATAACGGTCTGTTTACAATGTGATTATCATCACAGTGTCTGTTGACAATGTGACTATCATGGTAGTGTTGTTTACATATGATTACCATCATAGTGTACAACTGTGACTATCATGATGACTGTTTTTTTACAATATGGCGATCATGTCTGTGTTCTTACAAGTAATCATCATGACGGCAGTCTGCATACAATAACGAGTACGATAATAGTGTCTGTTTACAACTGTGACTATCTTACTGATTGTTTTCAACTGTGACTGTCTTACTGATTGTTTTCAACTATGATTATCTATGACAGCTGTCTGTAAACGACTGTGACTATCATTAAAGCTGTCTACTTACATCTGTGACTACCATGACACCTGTCAGCTTACGACTGTGATTATCATGCTAGTTGTAGATTTATCACAACAGCTGTCTGTTTACAACTGTCACTATTATTATACATGTCTGTTTATAAACATGACTATCATGATAACTGTCTGTTTTACAACTGTGACTATCATTATACATACATGCCTGTTTATAAACATGACTATCATGATAACTGTCCGTTTATAACTGTGACTATCATTATGCATGCCTGTTTATAAACATGACTATCATGATAACTGTCTGTTTACAACTGTGACTATCATTATACATACATGTCTGTTTATAAACATGACTATCATGATAACTGTCTGTTTACAACTGTGTGACTATTCATTATGCATGTCTGTTTATCATCAAGACTATCACAATAACTGTTTGTTTACAACTGTGACTATCATTATACATACATGCCTGTTTATAAACATGACTATCATGATACTGTCTGTTTACAACTGTGACTATTCATTATGCATGTCGGTTTATCATCATGACTATCACGATAACTGTTTGTTTACAACTGTGACTATCATTATACATGTCTGTTTATAAACATGACTATCATGATAACTGTCTGTTTATAACTATGACTATCATTATCCATGCCTGTTTATAAACATGACTATCATGATACCTGTCTGCTTACAACTGTGACTATCATTATACATGTCTGTTTATATCATGACTATCATGATAACTGTCTGTTTACAACTGTGAATCTTGTGATGGATGTCTGTTTACAACTTTGTCTGTTATTACAGCTGTCTGTTTACAACTGCATCTATCATGATAGACATCCACTAACAGCTAAGCCTATCATGATAGCTGTAAGATAGCTATCTATTTACAATTGTGACCATCATGATAGCTGTCTGATTATAAATGTGACTATCATGATAACTGCATGTTTGAGACTGTGACTATCATGATAGCTGTCTACAACTGTGGTGGTCAAGACTGCTATCTCTACAACTGTGATTATCACGACAGAGTCTATGTACAACTGTAATTATCATGATAGAGTCTTTGTACAACCGTGACTGTCATGACAGAGTCTATGTACAACTGTAATTATCATGATAGAGTCTGTACAACCGTGATTATCATGTCAGAATCTATGTACAACTGTAATTATCACGACAGAGTCTATGTACAACTGTGATCATCATGACAGAGTCTATGTACAACTGTAATTAACATGATAGAGTCTTTGTACAACTGTGATTATCATGACAGAGTCTATGGACAACTGTGATTATCATGATAGCTGTCTAATCACAACTGTGGTTATCTTAATAGCTGTCTACTTTCAATTGTGACCATTGTGATGGCTGCATGATCACAATCATTGTGACTATCTTGACAGCTGTCAGTTGCTGACATGATGATCACGATAGCAGCCTGCTTACATTGTGACTATCATGATAGTTGTCTGATTACAACTGTGGTATTATGACAGCTGTCTCGGTACAACTGTGACTATCATAAGTGATTATCTACAACTGTGACTTTCATACTAGTTCTCCGATTATAACTGCGACTATTGTTATAGTTGTCTCTTTGAAACTGACAATAATAGCTATCTGTTTATACTGTCACTATCAGCATAGCTATCTTTTTATATTATGAATGTAAAAGTAGCTGTCTGTCTGTCTGTATTTGTTGGTATCATGATAGCTGTCTGTTTACACACAGATCTGTGATTATAATGACTACTCTTTGATTACTACTGTAACTATCATGTTAACTGTATCCATAGAATTGTGAGTATCATGATAGCTGTTTATAACTTTGCTGTCATGATAGCTGTCTGATCACAACTGTGGCCATCTTGATATCTGTCCGTTAATAATGTGATCATTGGGATAGCTGCCTATAAATTACATTGACTATCATGATAGTTGTCTGCTTACAGCTGTGGCATTGTGACAGCTGTCTCTGTTATACTGTGACTATCATGATAAGTGTATATCTACAACTGTTACTTTTATGGTAGCTCTCTGATTATAACTGCATCTATTCTTAGAGTTGTCTCTTTAAAACAAGCTATCATAACAGCTATCTGTTTACACTGTGAATATCAGGATAGCAATCTTTTTACACTATAACTATAAAGATAGCTGTCTCTTTTACAACTGTAACTATTATAATAGCTGTTTGATTAGAATGATAACAATTGACAGCTGTTTGATTAGAATGATAACAATCAACAGCTATCTGAATACAAATGTGACTCTCGTGATAGCTGTCTGTTTACAACTGTGATCATCATGACAGCTGTCTCTTTACAGCTGCGATAATCATGATAGCTATCTCTTTATAACTGCGATCATCATGATAGCTATCTTTTTACAACTGCGATAATCATGATAGCTGTCTCTTTACAACTGCGATAATCATGACAGCTGTCTGAGTGCAACCGTAAATACTGCTCCGCTTATTTGAATTCGCTCCAAATCCTACAAGAGAGACTTCAAACTAGATCTCGTGCATGAACACATGCACAGGTATAAAACAAAGAAAGAAAGAAATACGTAAAAACTGCATGCACACGTCATCTCATTTCATCTTTCATACAAGAATAGGCAATGACATACTGTGAGATGGATGACGCAAAAAAGAAACAACAACAACAACAACAACAACAACAACACACACACACACACACACACACACACACACACACACACGCACACACACACACACACACACACACACACACACACACACACACATTCATAATAAAGTGGCGTTTAGACACAATCCATGAGGACGGGAATGAGTCTATTCATAAATGCATGAATTTAAAACAATTGCATATACAAAAAAAATTACATATATTTAAGCTCTGAGTTCTTGCTAAGGAACGCTGAAATAGAAGACAGAGATGGTGGTCTGTTGCAGCAGCAATGTCAATCTGCCGGTCAGTTTGGGTCATCAGTGCCACAGCACCAAATGTTCATTTCCCTAGTTACAATGCATTCTGGCCTTGCATGACCACAGTAGGAAACATCTCTTTATCTCATTGCACTGAACTTCTACTCTGGCATGGACACAGCTGTGAATTTCTTTCCACTTTGTTACACTGAATTGTATTCAAGCATGGCCACAACGAGAATATCTTTTTAGTTCATTACAAATTTCTGGCATGGCAACAGCTGTGAGTATCTGGTCACTTTAATACACTGACTTCTACTTTAAGTAGTGAATATCTTGTTACTTTATCTCCCAAAACTGTGTCTGCTGGGAGAGTGTGGCTGCGGCCCTATGTTCCCCAGGGAATTCAGAGGACTAAGTAAGTAATTAAGTTATCGCACTGAATTCCTTCTCGGCGTAGCCACAGCAGTGAGTAAGCCATTACTTTGTTATTGAATTCTACTCAGTCATAGTTACAGCAACGAGTATCTTGTACCTTCAGACCTGAATTCTACTCGGATACGGCCACTGAATGTCTTGTTACTTGCTGTAACATGAAACAACTCTACTCGGATATGGCCAGTGAACTAGAACTTGCTGAAACAAGAAACTCTATTTGGGCATGACTAGAACTGTGACTATCATTATTTTTGTTTTGCTGGGTTTTTTTTGTTGTTGTTGTTGTTTGTTTTTTGTTGTACTGCATTCTTCTCTGGCATGGCTGCGACAGTGAATACCTCAGTAGCTCTTCATTTTCGTTTTTCATTACACTCTACTATTGCATGGTTACAACAGTGAATCCCCCCCCCCCCCCCCCCCCCCCCCCCCCTCCATTTCACTGCATTCTATGTTGCCATGACTACAGTGAACCTTTTTTTTTTTTCCCCTTACTATACTGCATTCTATGCTCTGTGAATATTGTTTCTTTCTCCACATTCAGACCTAGCGTGGCTACAGCCACGACTAATTTGCAGCTTTATTCACAGCTGCCAGTGTTCTGGAATCAAAGTCTGGGAATGTGAGGGGTGAAGGGGAGGGCTGGGCTGAAGGTACGCCACTCCAGCTTTTGACTGGAAGCGTTTTTTTAAACCCTCTAATACTTCAGTTGATGAATTCATGTTTTAAAAAAAGAAAATGAGTTTTCCACATCATATAATTGAAGAAATGGACTTTTTTGTTTTTTGTGCAATGCTTTATAACACCTACTTGAAAATGACTCTCCCAAGCACTTCATTTTTTAAACAAAATTCAAAAATTCTAGATTTAAAAAAAAAATTGAATTTGGGATTTCAGGAATGGTTTCTAGGGAAATGCCAGAGAAGTTTGGGAGGGTTAGCACCTGTGTTTATCACATTGCCTCCTCCTCTGACATGGGCTCAGCAAACACCTTGTTATTTCCTATCATGCATTCCCCCTCTAACAACATGGTTAACACAGTGAAGGTCTTGTAACTTCACCACATTGCATTCTACTTTTACATGGCTGTAGCAGAGAATACTCTATGAATTCATTACACTGTCTCTTTTAATTCCATGACACTGCATTCCACTCTGACCTGGCAGCAACAGGACAGCCGTAAGCTGTTTTCCATGCACCGAACGCACTCGGCAGCTGGGACCTTTGTTTGTTTCACCAAGCAAAAGAGATACAGAAACAAAAGCGAAATAACAGCAGACTGATCCACGGGCACTCATACAGACAGCCTGAGAGGGACAGAAAGAAAAGCAACGATCGGCAGTCAGACAAATGCAGATCTACACTGACAAAGACAAGAACAGACAGATTGAAGGAGAGAAGCAAAGATGGAGAAGCTGAACCACAGACACATGTACAGAGAGCTAAAGAAGAGATGACAGAAAAAAAAACAGTAAAAAGAAAGCCAGACAATCACAGAACTATACACACAGACATGCACATGAGCACTCAGAGGAGACAGGCTGACTGAGGCAAAAAAAAACACCAACAGAGACTAAGAGACAGACAGGTGGGGGTGGGGGGGGGGGGGGGAGGAAGGGGGTGAGAGCAACAAAGGGCAGGCTATTACCTTGAAGTGGAGACAGTGTAATCATGGTACAGGGAAGTCAGTGAGCGATCCTTTCGCAAAGGATAGGTTTTGGGCCGATCCTGGAAGGTGTCCCGTTGAAGGTCGCTGGTCATCCTGTCGTAATAACTATAGCCTTGACCAGTTTCACCAGATCCAATGAGGAAGTTCCCGTTTCGTTCAGCTGAAATAAAATGCAACATTCAAAATGACAACACACCAGACATTCTTCTTGGAAATGATTTTTTAAAAAAAGAACTTTTGTGAGAAACCAGTGCTGATACTTTTTTCCCTATTGTGAAACAATTAGAAGCATATATCTATAGCTTGACCAGTTTCACCGGATCCAATGAGGAAATTTCAGTTTTGTTCAGCTGAAATAAAATAACATACTAAGCACATTCAATGACAGACACCAGACATTCTTCTTGGAAATAATCAAAAGAAAAAAAAAAAAAAAATTGAGAAGCCAGTGCTGACACTTTTTCCTGTTGTGAAACAATAAAAAGGCACATAACTCAAAGACAATGCTGCTGCCTGGCTACCCGCTGAATCAGCACTCATGCAGACAAGTTGGAATGCACTTATGGCACATTCAGTCAGCATATGTAAATGATCTATCATTGATCATCATGTCTGCAATTATTTTACTTACATCTGGGTCAGCTGAGCAGACAATGCCAGTAGCGCTGGTTTGGAATTTGTGTCTTCTTTTTTGTTTTACCATGGGACCAAAGGTTAATGTGTTTGTTTCATTCTTCACTGCTCAGTTGACCTGGGGAGACAGGTCACAAAGAAGTGAGCATCTTATTCCAGTCCATTATTTTTTTTTCTATAAATATGCTGGTTACAAAGATCTATCTATCTATATATCTAGCTCTCTAATTATCTACCTATCTGTAAAACACACCAGATTTTCATTTTAATATATTTTTTTTTAATTTGATAATATCTATCTAGCTATCCATTCATCTATATCTATGTACACACCAAATCTTAATTTCAATTTTTTTTTTTTTTTTTTCATTCATAAACCTCTCATAATCTTTTAAACACTCACTAACAAACAAACAATAAAAAGAAAAAAGAAAAAGAAAAAAAATGTATGCATGATCATTATAATATCAACCAACAATCTGAGAACAAAACTCAAGTGTAAACAGTCTTTATACAGTATGGAATTCACTTACACAGGGTTTGGGCAAGACTGAGGATCAGATTTAACTCCCTTCCCTACCATATTTTCATGGATAAATGACAAGGACAATGTTCTTGCACAGTAGCAATCAGGCACTTGTTTGGACTGGTAAGTATGAGTAAAATATGATGCAGTAATGTTGACATATACAGGCAAAATGTGACATAGTTATATATAAGCTGCAGCAATACCATTCCACATATGCTGGTTATAAAGTGATGTTATATTATGTACGTGGTGTAGCAGAACAACGTGCCTTGGTTATAAAACCACACGGACAAAACAAGATACAGAGATAATGTCTTTGTGTGATGGATGTCTCAGTGTGTTACCAACTTCCCTCCAAATGTTCCTGCGTGTGGCATGTTTGAGTGAGTACTTGCAAGTATGCATGCATGCTGCGAGTCACATTAGGGTTATTGTCCACACTTACCTATATAGTGATGTGGCATATATGTGTGCCATCCCAAGAAAATAGGCAAAATAGG
>JADBJO010004866.1:142500-150000 GCA_016801955.1 Conus betulinus
AACACTCCTTTCTTCTCTCCTGAATGTCCTAACGACAATGCCTATACCAGCTTCTCCAACATGAACTTCAACAGGCAATGGATATGGGAGGACATGAAGAGCAAGATCACAATAAGGCGGGCCAGGAAGAGCTAGGAAATCTGACACACTGTTCTTTCATGTGTAAGGATCACTGAGGTGAAGGTTCTGAAATTCTGCAGTTGGTCAGAGACACCAGGATCAAGGTTGGATAACCCTTAGTCGCCTGATCACCGGAGGATACTGGTGGTCAATAGATTTTAGAACTGAACAGCCCAAACAACAGGATCAAGGTTGGGTAACCTCAGTCGCCTGATCAGCGGAGGATACAGGTGGTCAATAGATTTTAGAACTGAACAGCCCAAACAACAGGATCAAGGTTGGGTACTTCAATCGCCTGATCACCTGAGGGTACAGGGGGGGTCAACAGATTTTAAAACTAAACAGCCCATTATGCAAGTAAAACATTTACTGTCTGCACGATTATTTTTCTGATGTCGTTGCTTTTTAAAAACACTACTTCAGCTTAGATATGAAATGGCCATCATCTTTGTCATGCTCAAGCCCTGCACACGAAGCTGACACAGGTTACTGATCCACCTGGCTCCACAGTTATTTGTAGCTGTGCAGCAGCCTCACGTCAATGCTGACATGCCACTGTCAATCATCTTTGAGCTTAGCTGCAAGGTCATTGTCGTATTCATTACTTGGTGGGTAAGGCTTCGCTCCAGTATGATAATATCAAAGCATCTCTACAATCTTAAAATGACATTTTAAAAAACCAGTAAGGGTAGATAATTAAATGGTAAGAAAATAGAGGCGTTGTTATCTGCACTGACAAAAAAAAAAATCTGTCATCAGTCTAACAATTAGCAGTGCGCAGTGCAAAAGCCCAACTGCTTGGCATGGACTTCCTGCTGATTTGTTTACCTAGTTTTGCATTCGATTTTGATGCTTGTTGCTTGTTGAGGGGGGGGGGGGGGGGGGGGGGGGGGGGGGGGGGGGGGTTGGGGGGGGGGGGGGGAAAAAGGAAAGTAGTGCTTTCAGATATCAGACCAGTGAAAATGCTGACAGGGAAGTGGATCCACTAACCAGCTGGTTACTGAAAAAAAAAAATCCAACTTCTCTTGGTTCTGATGAAAGGGTTGTGCTCCCCAGCCTTTCATTTAGTACATATCTCTGCATGAACAGCTTCTTCCATTTAGTACATATCTCTGTATGAACAGCTCCTTCTGTTTAGTAGGTACATATCTCTGCATGAACAGCTTTCATTAGTACATATCTCTGCATGAACAACTCCTTTCATTTAGTACATATCTCTGCATGAACCGCTCCTTCAGTTCAGTACATATCTCTGCATGAACAGCTCCTTCCATTTAGTACATATCTCTGCATGAACCGCTCCTTCCATTTAGTACACATCTCTGCATGAACCGCTCCTTCCATTTAGTACATATCTCTGCATGAACCGCTCTTCCATTTAGCACATATCTCTGCACGAACCGCTCCTTTAGCACACATCTCTGCACGTGCTCCTCCAGCACAAATCTCTGCAGCAACCGTCCTCATTTAGCGACATCTCTGCACGAACCGCTCCTTGGGAAGACACCTGCAGTGGTTCAGAGGAAACTGGTTCACTGCTCCTCAGAGAAGCGACAGTGTGAGGTAGATGAGACTTGCCAGCGTGGTCCTCAATGTCGGTTTCAAGTAAAAAGTAGGTTCAATGCTAGGTAGAAGCTGGGCTTGGTGGGCAAAAAATCCCCCTAGTGACACGCCTTGGAAGGGGATTCAAGTCGGCCAACCTCTCCGACACACACACAAATGCACACACGGTGAATGTCTCTCTCCCTCTCACACACACACACACACACACACACACACACACACACACACACACACACACACACACACACACACGTATCACTCACTCACAACACACACACACACACACACACACACACATACATACACACATACGTATGCAAAACTCACTTTTTTCTGAGTTCAGGATCAAAAATAGATGTAAATGAAGACACAGACAAAAACAAAAAAAAAAAAAAAAAAAAAAAAAAAAAAACGAAGCATTAACCCTACACTGACCTGGAGCAGACTTGGAACGTTCCATGGCCAATCGGCTGAGGCCAGGGCTTGCTTCATATGAATACCTGACCAAAAAAAAACACATCATGAAGACAACTGTAATAATGATGAAGATCTTTTTTTCTCATTAAGTGCAATAGTTCCCTCTCCCCTTTTGCACCAGTTAAAGATATCCTCCATTACCTCATCACCCACAACTCTGACTCCCCACAATCACACATACATGTACAGACACCACACACAGATAAGAAGATCCACAGATTAACTCTCTTGACAAGCATGTGCCCGCTAGCGCCCCGACCAGAAAACCACACTGCTGAAAGGCTGAATGCCTGCCAGCACCTGGTAAAACATGTGGCAACAATGGGCGCTGCCATGTTTCTCATTGAAAAGGAAGTCTCGCGAGAGCTTAACTGTTTTTCCTTTAGCGATTCACTTCCATTTGCCAAAAAATGCAACTCGATACGTGCCGTAGTTCTCCAGTTATGAATTTTTTAAGTTTTGTAGTCGAAATGCTGCTTTTCACTGGCTAACCTTGATTTCTGTTCTATTATGGGATTTAGTGATGAAGATACTGTGATTTGTAGAATTTACGGCATAAGACATAGTGAAAGTGCTGAGTAATGAAGCTTAGAGTGACCTAGATTTCGACTGGGATGAGGTTCCAGATATGATGAACAATTCGGAAGAAAAGTTCTGAAGAAGAAGATTTTTCTCCCGAGTAAATGGCTGATGTGACGTTCTTCAAACTTATGATATAGCTACATATATATTTGTAGGAATTTTTGAAATTATTTTCATTTCATTATTTTCTTTCCTCTATTTTAAATGAATTTTAAATCGGGTAACCATGTGCAAATTATGGAGTTACTTCTCTTGCTGTAGGTTTTTGGCCTAAGTAAGCGCAGGTAAGTGCTTAAACCCCTCCTCCTCCTTCACTACACACAAAGCCAGCTATGCAGCTCAAAGAAGAGCTTGTCGAGACTGTCTGTTTTTTAAAAATATATCCTGAGGTGGGACGGTGTGCAGACTGAACGGACTGTGAGTTTCCCTTTTTTTTCTTTTCTTTTTTTTTTGCACTATGATCTTAAAACTTATTAATTCATTAATGTGGATTACAAAAGCCAGCAAACCTCACAGACATGATGCATCACTTTCTCAGTGATCAGAACTAAATCCTCAGCATTTAGACTTTGGTATACGTAAAACAGATATAACAAACTTAAAAACAGCGCTTACACAGAAAATTACTGTTTTTTGAATGGCTGACCAGTTTTTTGCCTCTAAGCTGAAGTGAGTTATGAGACCAGTCTGGTTTTCTTATGCACAGTCATTTATGACATGACAGAACAAAATTCACAACAGGTTCTATGCCTATAGTTGTTCACTGTATTATGAATGTGTTCTATACCAACAACTATTAATTAGAACAGGTCTCTTTTGTCTACAGTTGATCACTGCAAGCTAAATAAGTCCTAAGCCTAAAGTTATTGATTACAACATAAACATAACCCAATTTTTGATTAAAAAACATGAATGTGTTGTTAGCATAGAATCCTTGATTACAGATGGATGCGCCCTACACTTATAATTTCTGACACCATAGTAGTGTGTGGTCCAGGTTGACGGATGCTAATTCCTTCTCTTCAAAGAGAGAAAGCTATGCTGAAAGGGTGCTGCACTCACGTTGCAAGAGGCGTAGTTTGGGAGAACCCATACATGGGCGGATCCATATCAGCATCATACGACGGCGCCATCAGCAAGCCATCAGTGGCAGCGGAGGTGAAGCCCAGAGCGGCAGTGTCCGAGGCTGGCAGGGTGCCAGAGACCTGGGCGTGGGACAGCGGTGGGGCAGACACCTGCAGTGGTGTGTTGTCCATGAAGCTCACTGTCTGCTGGGCAGTTCCAAGCGCAGGGAGACTGATGCCACTGGTCGCGCTGGCAGAGGGCTGAAGGTGGTTGTGGCCAACGGCTGAGAACTGGACAGAGTGGCGGCAGCAGTCGCTGTAGTGGCGATGGCACTGGAGATGGTGTTGGCGATGTCGTGGGACAGTACGGAGGTGGGGGCAGCAGTGATGCTGACCGATGAGGTGGTCATTCCCAAGGGCACACGCAGTCTGCAACACAAATTATGTCGTTGGTATCATGTCGGCTGTCTCTTTGAGTTATCTCTGAGTATCGCTGTTGTTCATTTCTCATCCGGTTTGGCCAGAGAACTGAATCATCATCTTAAGCCCTGTCAAAATACACATCTGGTTTGGCCAGAGAACTGAATCATCACCTTAAGCCCTGTAAAAAATACACATCTGGTTTGGCCAGAGAACTGAATCATCACCTTACGCCCTGTCAAAAATACACATCTGATCTTTAGCCCACAGTGTACCCAATAACATACCTGCCCTCAGCTCAGATTGCTGTGAGCTGCAAAATGATAGCGTACGTGTAAGCAAATCTGTTTCTTTCATCATGCACACTGATAAATCTAAATGATTCATGAGGAAAGCTGCTTCCATTTAAAACTGCCTTTTGTAAGAATCTGAGAAGCCGTAACTTTTGCTGTATGTGCAAGCAATAGAAAACTTGTCAGCGCATTTTTCAACTCAAGGTAGACCTCCAGGTCTAAAAATTTGCTGTGATGGCACACTGGAACCATGCTCAATGCTGGTTTGTTTTGTTTTTTTTACACTTGATCACGCTGTGCAAATTTCACAAGAAGAAGAAATGGATGATAGAGACAGTAGTGATGAAGATCTGATGCAGCTGGTGACATCAATATAAGACAGAAGGATGAGAATTACTGAAATTTGCATCTATGTATGATTCTGATGAAGAGAAGAAACGTTCTGCAAACTGTCACGATTAATGATAAGTAGTAAACAACTTATGATTGGTGACAGATCTTTTGATGGGTCAAGATGAAACAGGCTGAAAAGTATGAGCAACAAAAAACAGCATCAGCGAATTTTTGGATCAGGTAAAAAATTTTGACAGTATACAGAGCAGAAAATCTGTCAGCAGGCCAAGGGTTAACACAGCACATGTTACAACACTAGCCTCTCATTGTATTGGAGTTGCTTTTAATTGTCTGGACACATGTCAAATACACTTCATTATCTATAAAGAAAAATATATATAAACAAAGATATTCATACAACACTAAAGCATTATACATATAAATTATAATATCATATAACAGACATTTCAAGTAACACAAGTCGCACACATGCCTAAGAAATTCACACAGCTGGTAACTGTAATGATTTATGATGATCGTATCTTATGACTGGTTCAGTAAAAGACACCAAACGCATTTGCGATTTTTGTTCATGTGTATTATTATAAACACAGATACGTTCAAGCTACGAGTGTACATGTACACTTGCGCACACACTTTAGCATTTAAGTATATAGCTTGTGCTGTTTACTAAAAAAAAAAAAATGAATAAGTAAATTTGTGTGTGAATGGTTTTTTTTTTGTTTTGTTTGTTTTTTTTTTTTTTTAAACCTTATTCTAAGCACTTCTTTGGTTTAGTGTGAAACACCACGGTTTTTCTTAAATGCAAGAAACAAGTCTACAAAACCTTACAAGAAAACTGTATAATATGATTCAGTTATGCTCTATTCATTTTAATTATAAATCCAAACTAAAGCTGTGTGTTTTCATAAATTATCCATCTGTAAAAAAAAAACAAACAAACTCTGCTTTGCAAGAAATTAAAAAAAAAGTGCAATTTTTAGGTTCGACAAGAGATTTTGCCATCTAAATTTCTCCCCTCCCCTCTCCACCCACGCTGCCTCTCCGCCACCCCCCCCCCCCTCCATCCTTCAGCCCTCCCTTCTGTTACACTTGCATAAATCAAAATTTGCACCTCAAAGAATTTAAATGTAATAATTTTTTTTTTAATCACACAACAATAGAATAGGCAAGATTAACACTTAGCCCAATCACAGCGGATGATCTACTGACAGAAAGAAGTTTACTAACTAAAAGTTCAGAAAGTTTCTTCCCATCGATAGATTTCATGCAGATTTCTCTACGTAAATGTAGCCAGAAAAGAAGCTAGATGCTCCATTCCTTACCGTTTTTCTCTTCTTCCACCAGCAGAGCTTTGAGCGCCTCAATCTCGGCCTTGAGAGGGATGTTGTTTTCGCGGGCGTTGGTCACCTCCCGCATCTTCACCACCAGCAAGTCCTGCACCTCCCGCAGCTTGCTCTCCAGAGAGCGAGTGTTGTCTGCCGCCCGGTTGCGCTCCTTGGCGATGGCGTCTTCCAGCGTTTGCTTCTGATGCTCCAGGTTGGCCACTGTCAGGACAGTTTGGTGGCATGTTTGGTGGGTGAGGACAGCTCAATGGTGGGGTGTGGTGGGTGAGGACAGCTCAATGGTGGGTTTGGTGGGTGAGGACAGTTTGGTGGCATGTTTGGTGGGTGAGGACTGTTCCATGGTGGGTTTGGTGGGTGAGGACAGCTCAATGGTGGGTTTGGTGGGCGAGGACTCTTCAATGGTGGGTTTGGTGGGTGAGGACTGCTCAATGGTGGGTTTGTGGGGTGAGGACAGTTCAATGGTGGGTTTGGTGGGTGAGGACTGTTCCATGGTGGGGTTTGGTGGGTGAGGACTGTTCAATGGTGGGTTTGGTGGGTGAGGACTGTTCAATGGTGGGTTTGGTGGGTGAGGACTGTTCCATGGTGGTTTGGTGGGTGAGGACTGTTCAATGGTGGGTTTGGTGGGGGTAAGGACTGTTCCATGGGTGGGTTTGGAGGGTGAGGACAGTTCAGTGGTGGGTTGGTGGGTGAGGACTGTTCAATAGCGTGTTTGGTGGGTAGGTGAGAAGAAGCTGTTTGTTTCTACGTTTATGTGTTTGTGTGTCTGTTTTCTTTGTCAGATTGTTTGTTTTGTTGTGTTTTTCTCACTGGCCGGCCATTTCTCCATGGGCAGTTTGCTCACAGTAACAGTCTTTTCTTTCTTTGCTACTTCCCTGTTTCTAAGGAACAGATCAATATTACCCACGTTTTGTCTCCTACCTCTTGATTTGCCTCCCCAGGATAAATCAACAGTTCTGCCCCTGTCTGTTTACACCTCTAGACTTGCCTCGACAGGGTAAATCAGTTTTTCTTTTTAGAAAGTCTCAAGTTCTGTGGCCCTTCATGTCCTGCTCTCATGGTGATCTCAGTGTTGATGTCCTTTCCATGTCTATGTTCATGGTGATCTCAGTGTTGATGTCCTTTCCATGTCTATACATGGTGATGACATGTCCAGGTGGCCAGTATCGGCAGGCTCATGGGGACTGTCACCGGATGGACACGAGTGGTGCTGTTCAGAGTGGGATGCTCACTCCCTCTGGCTTCACAGCTAAGCAGTCATTGTTGTTACCAGGCAGCCTGGAC
>JADBJO010004866.1:157500-182665 GCA_016801955.1 Conus betulinus
ACATAAATGAGAAAGTTAAAACAGATTCCAAGAAGCATGAATAAAATGTCCGAAGAATGTCAGTATTCACATGAAATGATCGCAGCTTGCGAAGACAATATAATCTGGTTTGACATTTTTTGTGGACATACTCAACATGGGATTTAAAATTCAGCTTATTATCTATAAAAGTTCCTAAATATTTGTATGATTGTGTGTGTGTGTGTGTGTGTAAGTAATTTCTTTTCGTGTATGAGGGGTTGTTGAAAGTTAAAGATAAATTCCTACTGGACTGCGTGATAAATGTGGGCATAACGGACATAGCCTTTAAGTGACTCATTTCATTAAAATGTGTCTGGATGCCTTGCAATCTTTTCTTTTCCCCCTGGTCGTCTGTTGGAAATATGTTTGTGAGAGTTGTCTATCTTTTTTCCTATTTCGGCTTTAATTTCAGGACTGATTGCTGTAAACATGTTGTATTTTCTCTATCACTCTTGTTTTGATGCTCTTACTCTTTGCTCTCCCTCACACATGCCTCTGTGTGTGTGTGTGTGTGTGTGTGTGTGTGTGTGTGTGTGTGTGTGTGTGTGTGTGTGTGTGTGTGTGTGTGTGCACGTGCACGTTTATACACACACATTCATTATGTCACACACCACAAAGTACTGTATCATGCAATAACCTAAAATCTTTTGGGGAAATCTGCATTACATACAAGCACATCCTGCATAATGTTTAACTGCCATGTAATCCGTCAGTCAAAATCCCTTTCCTTCTCTCAGCATTACAATGCCAATTGGCTTTACACAGACATTTCTGGTGAAGAAAAAGCAACTCTTACATGGACAATGCATAATTTCTTCCTGTGGATTCTCTAACCTTGATCTGTACATCACTTCCAAGTTGTGTTTTTGTCATAACAAGAATACTTTTTTTTTGCTTCCTTGCATTTTGCCTCAACCAAATAAGGGAATGAACCCCCAAAAGAAATGTTTGAGCATATGATGGTAATTTACAAAATGGCACTTCCAGTTAAGACAGGTGCAGTCATTTCATCAAGATGTGTTTTGGATGCCTTGCAATCTTTTCTCTTCCTCCTGGTCGTCTGTCGGAAATATGTTTGTGAGAGTTGTCTATCCTTTTTTTTTTTTTTCCTATTTTCAGCATTAATTTCAGGACTGATTGCTGTAAACATGTTGTATTTCTATATGACTCTTGTTTTGATGCTCTTACTCTTTGCTCAAGCACAAATGAATGTCATTATTTTTCAATCCAGTTCATCATGCTTTTGTGTATACAAGTGATCTACATCCATATAAAGGTTTTCTGATGCTATTGTTGAAAGTTTATACTACTCAAAGTGTTTTTCATTTTGATAATTATATGGCTTGATCTAGTCAGGTTTGGGTAACTGTGATGAGGTGGATGTCTTTGCTTGTACGTGTGAGTGTGCGACTTAAACATTCGATGTCATTCATCCACACCATTTTTTTTTTAACATTACTTCTGCATTATGAAAATGCAACTGATGTGTGAACTGAGGGAGATATGCCTTGAGTGTGCTATACCACTCATTTTATTTCATGCCATATATGCCTAAAGCATGATTTTGAATAGAAAGCACAACAAAAATATTGTTATCATTATTATAACCAGACAATTGTGTGACAACATCATCTTTGAAACTTTAGGAATGACATCCTAACATGATCCCCCCCCCCCCCCCCCCCCCCACACACACACACACACACACACTCCCCCCTCCATATTTCATTTATCCATTATGCTGTTAAATAAGAATTCTCAATGGAAATGTAAGTCTGTTAGGATGATGTTGTAGATTTTAAACAATAATGGACATGAAAAAAAAAAAAAAAAACATTGGAGAGTAGAACTGCGGTAACTGGCAACAGAATTCTCTGTTTTCATGACTGGTGAAGGCCTATAGCACCCTTCTGTCACTGGGGTGTAGCTTTACACACTTAAACAAATCCCACTGTGAACAAGATAGGTTCCCATGCTATGTGTGCAGCTTTGATGGATGGACCAACCTCTGCCCTATGCAATTCAAAAATAACTAACTGCCAAAGGTCAGCTTGGACCGGCACTACATGCAGTCAATGAGAAATGCCGTTCATGGTTGTTGGGCAAATAACAGTTGAAAATGAATTTCCTTGATCGTCTGTCAGATGACCTCTGGTTTTGTTTGCACTATCAATCCATTCATATTGCATTTGTTTATTGATGATTCTTGCTCTGTATATGTGCGATACTGTTTAATTAGATTCTGTATTTCTTTGCATGTTTGAGAATGATTATCCTTGGAAACCTTCTACAGCCTTACTAGTCCTGCATCCTGCAGCAATCAACCCTGTTGGGGATGGTGGGCCTGCAATCATACCTGGAACCTGAATTCAAAGACTCTAAGTATTCTGCAGTGGTTCTCAAACTGATGCAAGAATGGTTTAACACCACCCCCCCCCCCCCCCCCCCCCTTTTTAACAAACAATACACTCCAAAGTGTGCATGCATGAATCAAAAACAAACCAGCCACAACAGGTAGTAGTATGGTCACCCACAAAAGGAAATAAACGTACCATTCTCAACACACCAGCACTGAATCCAATATCTATCAATCCACGCAATATTACAATCATGCAGATTTTTTTTTTTTTTTTTTTTTTAAGAACACTTGAACTGTTGATACTTTTGCCGTTAAATTGATATTGTAGGGAAATCTTACACTATGCTAGCCAAGAGCATTTACAACAGACAGTAAAGCAATTTAAAAAAAAAAACATAAGCATAAGATGTATACACTGTGTGCCATTATTTCATTACATGAAAATGTTTACATCATGTGCCTGTGTTTCACTGTAGGAAAACACAAGTTACAGTGCTTGTTTGTTCTTTGCTGATAGTTGCAGTACGCAGTAGTGGAGACGGGGTCACTGACCTGTCTTGCAGCTCAGCGCTGCACTGCAGCTGTTTGTTGACCTGAACCTGAAGGCTGCTCCGCTCACTGCTGCATGCCTCCACTTCCTTCCTGCAGGCCACACACACACACACACACACACACACACACACACACACACACACACACACACAGACACACACACATAGACACACACACACACACACACACAGACACACACACACACAAACACACAGAGACACACACACACACATACATACATACACACACACATATACACACACACAAAGAGACACACACACATACACACGCACACACACACACACACATATACACACACACACACAGAACACACACACACACACACACGCACACACACACACATATACACACACGCATACACACACACACACACACACACACACACACACACAAATACACACACACACACACATACATACACACATGTGCATGCACACACATACACACAAACACACACATGTGCACACACACACACACACATGCAAACACACACACACACACACACACACACACACACACACACACACACACACACACACATATCCCCCAATCTGAAGCGGTGCATTGTGCCTTTAAAGACACCTACAGATCACAGACGCTGGCACATTCTCCCCTTTTAGGCTTCTCTGGTAGACTGGCATCATAACATTTTTTTTTTTTTTTCTGGAAATCACAAAAAACAAAAAAAAAGCAAAAAAAAAAAAAAAAAAAAATCATCTAATATCATTCTTTAAAAGAGGATTCAGAGTCCTCCTTCCAGCTCTCATCTCCGGTGCCTTCAGATCTGGGCTGCAGTGCCATCCCTCTTTCCATACACCAAACAAAAAAAAATGTACATGAAAACTGCCAGTGTCATTATCATCTTTTAGACCCAAACTAATTAACCAACCATTTCAACACTCGATGACAAGTTTACATTGACAAAATTGCTAAAAGGATGTATAAAGTCGGGTGGGATACACACGTAAAAGATGAACAGGTCTGATATTGAGAGGCAGATAAACGAAAAGGTTTCTAGAGACATGTACTGGCAGTTGTAAAAGATGAGAGGCAGGTGACAGAAACAGAGACAAGAATGTAAAATTTTGCTGTTTTTATTCATCATAAGTATATGAATGAGTAAATGAGTGAGTGAGTGAATGAGTAAGTGAGTGAGTCAGTCAGTCAGTCAATCAGTCCCATCAGTCAGCATTGTATAAGTCAGTGAATCAGTTACTCAGACTACAGACTGAAAATGGCTAAATGGTTGATGTCAGTACTTGCCCTATGGGGGTGATTGTTACTGTTCATCTGTTTGGTTTGTTGTTATTTATCTGTACAGTACAGTATCATGTTCTGATGCATGTGTTGTATCATTCAATACTAGCTTAGCAAAATAGTAACAACAAGTATTTGAAAAATGGCCCAATATCCCAATGCTTTCACCGACGCAAAATAAAAAAAAAAGAATCACTGCCTGGTTAACTAAGCCCATACTTTTACCAAGGTAAAATAAAAAAGAATCATTGTCACTCACATTATCATTGTCTCTCACTCTCTTCATGACAAACTCACCTCAGTCTGAAAAGAAAAGCTACTGGTTCTGCTGGGACAAACTAGACAAACAGATTACAGGACGAATCTCTTTTGTAGATTACTGGACAAATCTCTTTGTAGATTACAGGGACAATCTCTTTGTTAGTTACAGGACAAATCTCTTTGTAGATTACATGACGAATCTCTTTGTAGATTACAGGACAAATCTCTTTTGTAGATTACGGGACAAATCTCTTTTAGATTACAGGACAAATATCTTTTGTAGATTACAGGACAAATCTCTTTGTAGATTACAGGACAAATCTCTTTGTCCAGTTTACCCAGCTGAACCAGTAACTTTTCTTTAAAAAAAAAAAGAAGAAAAAAAAGTTGCTTCAACTCCTGCCTTTAGTCGCCTCGCTTTGAAACCAGCTCACCTGAGTTTTTCCAGCTCCAGCTCATAGAGGTTCTTCAGATTGGTGATCTCCACCTCCAGGGACTTGCTGGACTTCAGGAGAGCCGTGGAGTCAATGTGGTGAGTCCTCTCCGCCAGCTGTCGGACATGCCCCACGTAAGCGGCAAAGCGGTCGTTCAGATCTTGAAGTTCCGCTTTTTTCTTGTGTCCTCGACAGGGTTGCCATGCCAACAGGGTGATAGATATCCATCCCTGGACAAAATCACGCAGTGTGGTACTAACCTCTGTACGGTGCAGAGTCTGGCTCTGGTAACAGAGCAAAGGGAAGGGAGGATGGCGTTGTGCAGGACAGTGGGGAAAAGAAAACCCAACAGAAAATACCTTTGAAGAGGAACAGACAGCTAACTGAGATCAAGATGGACAGTAGGAGACTGGCAGCTTTGATTGCTGGACAGTGCATATAGGATTACCACTCTTTGAAAATAGTGTGCATCTAAAGATTGTGCACGCTCGAAAGCGAAGCAAAGACTTTTGCCTTTGAACTGATGTCATATCAAATAAATCTTTTTTTTTTTTTTTAATTAATCAGTCACACTTATATCAATAGAAATTATGACGGATATTTAAAGAGCGCTCTCCCCTTTGTCAGTTAGCACAAAGCATTTTATATTAAACATAATACATATCAATAAACATCTCGCATCATTTTATGTTAAACATAATACATGTCAATAAACATCTCACATCATTAATACAACTTACACATCAAGCAAACTGTCATATGCTCCATAACCAAAAAATCCCGAGACAGTGTAAGACATCAACAGGTTTGAAGTTCAGTTTCAACAGACGGCAGCGCAGTGGACTAGTGAAGGAAGTGAAATACACTGTGCCAGGCAGATCGTGCCAGGGAGGGGGGGGGGGGGGGGGGGGGGGGGGGGGAGGTGGAGAGGGCTGTCCCATTTTTCGTGTCACTCAAGTGGAATTACTCGATGGTCACTCCGACTGCTACCCATCCTCAGCCACTCCACAATTGTCCCAATGCAACCCCAGCAGAGGAAATCAACGTTAGGTGGTCATTATCAAGTCATAATAAGGCAACTTACCAGAGGAGATGCAGCACTGCTGCCAAGTCATTTACGTGGTGTTTAGTGGTGCCCTGTTGTAGTCTAACAACAGATACTACATACTAAGCCCCCTACTGATGTAAAAGTAGCTTAACCATGGAGCCAGTATCATTGAGCATCCCTCTCATGTCTGTCCAACAACAGTCCCCATAAACCTGCTGGTACTGATGGCCTCACCACACACTTACCAAGTGCATCCACATAAGGTGGACATTGAAACTGAGATCACATCAGAATTGGGCATGAAGGAGCACAGAATCTGAGACTTTGTTTTTCATGGTGGTCGATGTGGATGATGAAGATGATGCTATGGAATTCCTTTCTCCTCAGAAACTACAAGACTGGGCTGTAATCCACTATGATTTTCTTAATGTATTACACAGCCAGCCATGCCCAAGAGATACACATATCTGCAATGTTGATCATGATATTTGAGTACCTCTCAGATGTATTTCCTTTAAATGGATGAAACTTGACTGTGTTGTTCAGTTTTTTCCCGTTTGAAGTCATAGCAAATTCATCTAAGGGTAGGAAGGAGCCAATTTGGGCCAAACATCTCACAAATAAAAGGCCCTAATGGAAATTGTAATCATTCAAACTAAAACACACACACACACACACACACACACACACACACACACACACACACACACACGCGCGCAAGCACAAGTGTGCTTGCTAACACACGTACATATTTTTGTAGAGTTTGGTGACATAACCAGAATCTTGTTTTCCTAAACAAATCTTTTACTGACTAGATCAATAATCTCTACAAAACACAACTGAAATTCTGCAGTGATCCTTTCTCCAGCAACAAAAGGAAGTGGCCAGGATGGCCATGCCATGTAAAATAATAAATGACAGAGTAGCTGTGATCAGGAGTGATACTGCAGTGGCTCCCATCCGACAATGAAGATGTCTACTTTACCAGCTGAAGCTGATCTAATGCCGTACTAAATATTTTGTCAACTCCTTTCTTCTAGCTACCATCACACTCAGACTGGAATGCACTACCTGAAGAAGCTGTGGTAGTGGATACCTCTGACTCTCTCAAGTCAAAGGTGCCACAAATCTAAAGACATGCTGGTAATAGCTGGTTTGTATAGGCAGGCTTTTTGTTCATTCGTTTTTGGGCCTAGTCTTGTGTTACAAATGAGGTAGGATCAGCTAGTCTTTTGGGGTAAACAGAAATATGAAGTAGCCTGCTGGATAAAACTCCCCCACATCATCCAGGCTGACAATCTAATCCTTACTGTCTTCGGTCTTTTTCCCATCTGGTTCGTGAGTTTTTTCACATGCAACCCATTAAGCAGTAGAGTAATCAGCATGTTAATTGTGGCTATCAAATGGATGAAGATGAAGCAGCATTCAGTGCATGTACTTTTACTTAATCGTGCATATAATGTTCATCCTACATAATTACACACTTGTGAAATCTGACTGCATCACATTGAGATTAAGACTTCATAACCTAGACTGTTAACATCTGGATCTGATTCACTGAAGCACAAATGATTTTTGCATGAAACTGCCAACTAATTATTTTTTTCACTTTGCAGGTCAACGCGCCATGTCAGCTGACAAGTGCACAACAATTTCAGCAAAATGTCGGTCGGTTTGTTACGTGTCGGAATCCTATAGCTGAGCAGTCCCCTGTGTCGCGGTCTCATTGACTAGCGCCCAACGAAAGAATAGCTTTTGTGTTCCTACGGCGCTAATCAATAAGATCGACACAAACGGGGGCTCAGTATGAGACACAGGTAGACTAGCATCTGTCATTTGACATCGTAATCTCCGAAATCAGTAACATTCCAGACTATCATCGATCATTCTGTCTGCAGATGATAACGTACCAAACACATGCAGTCACTTCGTAACTTCCACAAGAACAATGGAGAGTTCTGGCAATCAGGAGAGACAGGATGACAACGGCAGTTTCCGTGCCGGCGGCTGTGAGACCAACCTCTGATGGCCCGCTGTGATTTGTTGTTGCGTCTCCAGGAGGATGTCAGTCATTGTCACCAACACGCATGCGCATTTAACCAGTCTGCCGGAAATAACTCAAGTTGGCGGGCTAAGAGGGTTCTTTTTCACAGTTACAAATTATGCACAAACATTCCATTTAATGTCGTACTGTGTAAATGATTTGATCGAAAGTTCCACCAAAGGTTGATTCAATCGGTCATTTCATAATGTGATTGAAATATAATGCCATGAATTGCCTGAAATATTGAAACCTTTCTTGTTGGGGTGCTTTTGATGCTGTCGTTATTTTGCTTTGCTTTTCACGCCTTGGCACAAAAACAATAACACTGATGTTGACGAATGACATGACATCAGTTTTAATACATGCAACTGAATAGTGAACAAAAAGAGCGCTGATTATCTTCGTATTATTATTGTTGTTGTGTTTTCTTCTTCTTCTTCTTCTTCTTCTTCTTCTTCTTCATGTTCAAGCTCAAGATCAAGGTAGGTAAGTCAGTCTGAAAGTATGTCCACCTACAGTTAACGAACAGAATACGTTAGCAGTGATAAGGGCGTGTGGCTCTCCAGGACCACACTACGAGGAATTGTCACTGCAGGAATAATGGAGACAGGGCAGACACAGAGTTTCAGTTTCAGTTTCATCAAGGAGGCGTCACTGCGTGCGGACTAGTCCATATACGCTACACTACATCCGCTAAGTTTTGAGACCACACTGCGCATGATTTGAAGCTGGTGGATATATAAATTAACGACAAAGATGAGACAATTGAAGAAGAGGGTCTCGTGGCTACGACTCAGCGGATGTCTGACCTACGCATTAGCCCAACGCGCTGGTCAGACCTTGAGTGCCTATCTACATTTTTTTGTGGATGTACTTGTGTGTGTATGATGTGTGGGCATGGGCCCATGTGTGTGCGTGGGCGCATGTGTGTGTGTGTGTGTGTGTGCGCGCGCGCGCGCGCGCGCGCGCCTGTAGACACAGAGAGAGTTAAACAATAGGCCTAACTGCCCGATGGACAGAGAGGAAAGCTGTGCCGCAAGCCAGGTGCTTGTCTGAACTCTCAGAGATGGAAACAGCCGGTGCAGCGTCCATAATTGCAAGCTCCTGGAATACATAGTGATGACATGAAACAAACTGTGTTCTAACTTCACGAAATTCGAAGTCTTTCTGAAGAAGAATCGAAAGCACGAAATTATGTGTGTAAACTGGTGGCTCAGCGTGTCGAACTATCGTTTCTGTAAAACATACACGTTCTGAAGACCCTCGAATTCTGCCAACGTCTGCAGAACTTTTGAGCAGTATACAGTAACTCACTGAACAAAATAAAAGCCTACTTGAAAACTTAGATACAGTGAGTACAGCTTCTATTTTCATTCTATTTCATGTTTTCAAAATTATAGGTAGATATAACACGCGGTGTTCACATTTTCTTTAAAGTGACCTTGGCTAATTTTTCTTGATCTGAACTTTCACCTCGGAGAGGATATAAACATTTGTCAAAGGATGAGGAATTGAAGAGGTGGTGTGAAGAAGTGGGAAGGAAGAGGGAAGAAAGGGGAGGAATGGGATGGAGAGGGGACGGGGTGTTTACACGCAGGAAAGGGAGGAAAATATTAGTTGCCGACGTGTTCAGGGGGAGTTGGGTGGAGTGGAGGGTGGGACATAAAAGTGTGGGGGAAAATAGGGGAGGTGAAAGAGGGAAGGGCCGATAGCGAGAGGGAATGGACCGCTGTTTCAACACAGGACGGGGAGGAGTGTCAAAGTTGAAAACAAAGAGTGGAAGGGGGTGGGGTGGGGGGGGGGGGTGGGTTTCACGCGCAGTCAGGCGACGGATAGCAAAGGTGGAAGGAGGGGGTAAAGGGAATAAGGATCGGGGTGGTGAGTGTAGAAGAGACGTGCTGGTAATGCTTTAGAACAAGCCCTGAAAACACGACTGCTGCGTTCCTTACTGAAAATGACTCAAAATACAAATACACACACAAAACAACCAAAAGGGAAATACTGTTTTTTGTGTTTGGTCGCAACTTGTCACGTCTGAGGAAGCCTTTGTGTCGAACATTCACTCGTCTGTTTTGTACAGTCTATCAAATTTGCGTCACTTTACATCTTGTTTTGTGTGTTTGTCTGCTTTAGAACAAGGAAAACCGAGGGCCGTGGTGGGGAGATGGGGGAGCGGTGGAACGGGGTGGAAAAGGGTTGAGGCTGGGGTGAGGGTTGGTGGAGAGGCGGAGGAGAGGTTTTACGATGGGTCCTCCAGAAGCGTAGGGCTGGGGGGGGGGGGGGGGGGGGGGGGGGGGGGGGGGGGGGGTGCATCTTGAACAATCCCCACCCCGACTACAACCCACACTACTCTCTTCTCTACAACATGAAGGGCTTCTCTTGAGACATTTACAGGGTGGTCCATGATGTCTACGTCTCTGTGCATGGGAGTCATTCTTAGACAGGGTCCGGAATAAGCCCCCCGCACCAGAGAGAGAGAGAGAGAGAGAGAGAGAGAGAGAGAGAGAGAGAGAGAGAGAGTGTGTGTGTGTGTCAGGGGTGGTGGTGGTGCGTGCGTGTGTGCGTGTAGGTGAGAGAGAGAGAGAGAGAGAGAGAGAGAGGAGAGAGAGAGAGAGGGGGGGGGGGGGGGTGCGGGCTCGCGCGCGCGCGCGCGTGTATGTATGTATGTATGTATGTGTGTGTGTGTGGGGGGGGGGGGGGGGGGGGGGGTACGTGCGTTCGTGCGTGTGTGCATGTATATATGTGTGTGTGTGTGTGTGTGTGTGTGTGTGTGTGTGTGTTGGGTGATGTCACTGCGGGATGGGATCACCCTTTATGAGGGGCGAAGGGCTGTCCTGGAATGCGTCCAAGAACAGCTACCATGTGGAAGGGGTTGGGGCCGTTTTGGAATCCCGTCCAAACCCAGAGTAACGCCCCTTTTGGAGAGGGGTGAAACTGACTCTCCCTTGTTCCAGTCTAGCCCATAGGAGTCGTTTTGCAGCTAAAAAAACAGGATAGCCCCGAAAGAAACTCCCAGGTATGGGAATCTGCCAGACTTAATCTCTCTCTCTCTCTCTCTCTCTCTCTCTCTCTTTCTCTCGTGTGTGTGTGTGTGTGTGTGTGTGTGTGTGGGGGGGGGGGGGGGGGGGGGGGGGGGGGGGGGGGGAGAGAGAGAGAGAGAGAGAGAGAGAGAGAGAGAGAGAGAGAGAGAGAGATGATGGGGTTTCGGATCTGGCACTGCTCTGCATTAATTCCCGGAATTTATTTTGGAACAGTTTCGCTCTAAAGCAACCCCCAGGGAACCGGTCTGAGGCCTTCCCTCACCGTGCTGATCCAAAAGAAGTCCAGCCCGAAACACGTCAGCCTCACAGGCATACAGCAAACTCGTAAAGATTATGTGGCGGGACAGCAAAGGGGGACAGGGTCAAGTCCAGCCCGAAACACGTCAGCCTCACAGGCGTCCAGTAAACTCGTAAAGATTATGTGGTGGGACAGCAAAAGGGGACAGGGGTCATTCTTGTACATCCCAGATTAATTCTCTGGGGGATGATTAGACACTATCCTCACCGGCCTGACCCAAAAGGGAAACGAAGCAGCTGATCTTTCTTGACCCAAGAAACGTCATCTGGGTGCAGTTTGCATCACCATGTGTGTGACCCAAGAAACGTCATCTGGGGTACAGTTTGCATCACCATGTGTGTGACCCAAGAAACGTCATCTGGGTACAGTTTGCATCACCACGTATGTGACCCAAGAAACGTCATCTGAGTACAGTTTGCATCACCATGTGTGTGACCCAAGAAACGTCATCTGGGTACAGTTTGCATCACCACGTATGTGACCCAAGAAACGTCATCTGGGTACAGTTTGCATCACCACGTATGTGGGAGTGGGGGATCGTTCTGGGACTTATTCCTAACTACCTGCCTGGAATTGAACTGTGCACCGCATTCATTATACAAACACCTGCTGACCTAATATACCACTTGCTGTTTTCATGCATAAATTTGAAATGTTAGTGATAATGCACGGCCAAAAAAAAAAAACGTAGACAAACGAATCACAAGACCAAACACGACGCGTTTCGACCTCTTAGGTCTTCTTCAGACAAGACACAAAACACCTATCGACGCCTATCTTGCGCCGAATTGGATGCAGATAAGTGATTGTTCGTTCATTTTCGTTGTCCTGAGTGTTTTGCATCTTGCCTGAAGAAGACCTAAGAGGTCGAAACGCGTCGTGTTCTGTCTTTTGATTCGTTTGTCAACGTTTTTTGGCGGTGCATTGTCACTAACATTTCAAAAATTGTTTAGATTTCCGCCTGCTGTCACCTCACTTTGCAACTAGATGTAACTTTGTTTTCATACGTGTTTGCCTTCGTGAGCTTAAGGTATAGTTTGTCATAAAAGGCTTATCAGAGAAAAGAAAAACACAACACATAAAGAGTTCAGAATCGTTTTTATTCATGTTTCAAATTGTTGTTCTATTAAGTTACTTGTTTCTCTTGATGACAGAAGTGGGTGGAGTAACGTTAACAGTTACATTCCTTTCGGCATGGACAATCGTAACAATGGTGTGATAAGACCATCGGCTAGCTAACCTGCCTTTCAGAAATGTGTATTGTAGCAGACATGCAAATATGAAACCACAGACTCCACATTCTTGGTTAAAGTCTGATACCATGCACCTACGAAGCACATTCTTCACAGCAGTTTCTGATGGACTGCCACATCACACATCATTCTGTAAGGACATCGACGGACAAAAGCAAACAAACGAACAAACAAACAAAACGAACAAACAAAGAAAGCATATAACTCCCGATGTACTGGGCACTGAGTGCCCACTACGATGGGAGTTGGAGGTTTCTGTTTGTTTGTTTGTTTGTTTTAGTCTTTTGCAAAACAATGTTTAATGCCATCATTTTTTTGTGACGTACCGATGACGTAGACTGTGAGTTTTACTATATATAAGCTGTTATTATTATTATTATTATTATACTGTACCCTATCCACGCACGTGCATGTGAATTCAGACAGAATGTACTGTCATGTTCATGTCTGTTGGGTCACGCCAGAGGAGGGATGGGTGGCGGTGAAGACAGTCAGGGAAGATAACTCTCACCCATCACGTTCAGAACAAGGCCGAGTAGAAGCCATGTCTTTTTGTGTAAGGTTAAGGGGGAAGGGTGTGCCTGTCATGAAGCGGGAGGGATGCTTGAAATAAGCCCTGGCACAAGCTGGTGTGTCTCCATATGTTACTTTGTTACTGAATTATCCCTGGTTCATCATCGGTGTGTATATCAGCATCACAGGACTGTTGAATTGAGGTTTGTTTTCGTTAGATAATGTGCTGATATGAGGAGTTAGAACACAGATGTTTTAGTTCCGTTTGGTTGTTGCATTAGAATTGGGAGAGAGAGAGAGAGAGAGAGAGAGAGAGAGAGAGAGAGAGAGAGAGAGAGAGAGAGAGAGAGAGAGAGAGAGAGAGAGAGAGAACAGATTTTATGATGCCTGAGTTTAAAGATCTAAGCATTTACAGTAAGGTTCGTGGGTACAATTATAGCAGGACATTGTGACGCCCGTGTTTACAGAGGCAGAGGTGGATGTGGGCGAGCACTTTGTGCAGACGCCTGTCCAAGGCCTGGAGATGGTCTGACGTCAGCAGGGGGTACACGGGGTCCCTCTGTGTGAGGACCTCCAGCACGTAGCTCAGGGTGCCGTTCTGGAAGGTCTGAAGGCGACGGTAGGTGCTCTCTCTTTACTCTGTTGACGCAGTAAGCGTGTTCAGGAACATGGACACAGGGACAGACATGAGCAAATACACACATGCAGGCGACGGTGGGTGCTCTCCCTTACTCTGTTGACACAGTAAGCGTGTTCAGGAACATGGACACAGGGACAGACATGAGCAAATACACACATGCAGGCGACGGGAGGTGCTCTCCCTTACTCTGTTGACGCAGTAAGCGTGTTCAGGAACATGGACACAGGGACAGACATGAGCAAATACACACATGCAGGCGACGACGGTGGTGCTCTCCCTTACTCTGTTGACACAGTAAGCGTGTTCAGGAACATGTGCACAGGGATAGACATGAGCAAATACACACATGCAGGCATAGATGGTCACGTCTATGAATTTCTCTGTCTCTCTGTATGTCTGTATGTCTATCTGTTTAACAATCCATTACCTTACTGAGGGAGACAGAGGGGGCAAAAAACAACAACAACAAAAAAAAAACAACTGGAAACTATTCAGGAAGTGCCGTGGGCCTTTTAAGGTGGACGATTTCACGTATGTCATGTGATGATAACCAGCACAGAACCAAACAAGACAAAACGAAATGAAAGAAATCAAACAGCAAATATCAGCACGCTGTCTTTGTGTGTGTGTGTGTGTGTGTGTGTGTGTGTGTGTGTGTGTGTGTGTGTGTGTGCGATTCTCTCGCCATAAATCAGTTCACACACACACACACACACACACACACACAGAGAGAGAGAGAGAGAGAGAGAGAGAGAGAGGAGAGAGAGAGAGAGAGAGAGAGAGAGAGAGAGAGAGAGAATGCATATGTCTGCACACCCACGCGCACGGGTTTTTTTTTTTGTTGTTGTTGTTGTTTTTTAAGCTTACAGTCATGAAATTACGAAGTGCATTAAAACAGATCTGATGTGTTTAGCTAAATAAATCTTTCGTGTTTATCCAGGTGTAGACTGAGCCGCTAACCGGCGATCTCCTCTTCTGACAGACCAACCAAAGAGGCAGCGATTTCTGGTTCAAAACAACAAGATGAGAAAGTTTGAGTCAATGGGCTTTGACCGAATGTTCTTCATTTTCATTAGAGTCACACGTGCTAAAATTTTCATCTCGTTTGCAGACTTTCAGACAGTGAGATCAGATGCGCGTGACCTGAGTCCATAGTCAGAAGACATTTGTCCTATATTTTCAATGCACAAGGCTCTCTTATTCTCCGTGTTCAACCTGAAATGTGGACATCCAGAGCCAAACGTGTCTTGCCTAGAGTTATACGATTTGGTCCACTCTGTAAACAGCGTCGAAATAATGGCACCTGGAAAATCGCGTAATAGACTAATTGCACGGCAATGCTTGATTATAGGCGTAAAACTGATCATCGTAGCCTCTGTAGAAAATAATCTCTAAGCACATTCTGCCTAGTCTACCCTCTAATCAGGAGGAAAAAGAGAAAAGGCAGTAATTGGGGGGGAATACATTGGGGGGAAAAAGGAGAATATGCGATAATAGGGAGGATACAATTAAAAAAGTTGAGGGGTTGTGTTCAGAATTCAAAACGTATCACCCAGTTTCCTTTGAGTTTCAATGGAACTGTCGGCACCATGCATTTCTTGCAAAAGGAGAAGATATCTATGGATACGGAACAGTTTCCAGAACGAAACCTTACCTTCAGTCCCTCCACCAAGGAGGTTATCATTTTGTTCACACACGCCTATCAGTTAGTTTGTCTTTGTTTGTCTGTCTATCAGCGGGATAACACAAAAACTTACCAAATCTAAACCGGTGTCAACAAAAAAACAACAACAACAACAACAAAACTTACTGGATTTATGGGAAAATGGCTCAAAGATGGAACAGACTACACGCTGTCCACTCTTAACTTTATCTGGTGTCAATGGCACTAGACCTATCTTTCTGATCTCAAAATCCGTGCTTTTGCTCGCCATCCCCGCTTCTGTTTTGACACTCGACGTCTAAGGGTACCTCAGACCAGAAGCAAGATGTAAGGACAAAGACTTTACTTTCAAAGCCCCAGAGACATGAACTAAACTTCCCTGACATTCTGCGACCATCCGATTCCATTGCCTCTTTTGAGTCTGGCCTTAAAACATCTCTTCTCTCGGCTATGGGTCTGGTTGTCTTGCATGTCCCTCCAAACAGTATGCGTTTCTGGACATGGTGTGAAAAGTTTGTTCGCGCTGCGTGTATCCATGGAGGTACTGTTTTAGAAAAACAAACAAAAAACAAAAACGTGTCTGTGGTGTACTCGTCAGTTTGCTGTAGTTTATATGCATAGTTTGCTGAGTGCGCTTTCGTGTGTATGTTTATCACTGACATAAAGCGCTATTTTATGCATGTATTTATTCTTCTTCTTCTTCTTTCTTCTTCTTCTTCTTATCATGATCATGATCATGATCATCGTCGTCGTCGTCGTCGTCGTCGTCATTATCATCGAGAAGCACCTAATACAGGTTTTTGAAAAGTGTGCTACATAAGTATCCATTATCATCCTCCTCCTCCTGCTGCTCCTCCACCTCCTCCTCATTATCATCATCATCATCATCATTATTATTATTGTTAATATTAATATTATTATTATTATTAATATCATTATTATCATAACATTATAACATTATTACTATTGTCATTATCATTATTATCATCGTTGTTTTGCTGCTGCTGCTGTTGTTGTTGTTATTGGTAGTGGTGGTATTATTATCATCATTATTGTTGCTGTTGTTGTTGTTATCATCATAATCATTATGAAGATTGAAGCCATGGTACTTTCGTGGGGCAGATCCGGAGCAAAGGGTGAATCCATCCAGGATCTGCTCGACCTTGACCTTGACCTTGACTCGCCTGAGTGCCTTTCCGGTTTTTACATTGTAAACACATGGTTTACTTATAACTTCTCCTACCACCCTTAAAAAAAGCCATATGCACACACACACACACACTCGCGCGCGGGCGCGCACACACACACACACACACACACACACACACACACACACACACACACACACTCACACTCACTCACTCACTCACTCACTCACCGACAGCAGTCAAAGAGGGGCGCCAGAATCTCGTGGTAGTCGCGCGGAGATGGGACAAAACTGAGGAAACAAAACCAGACAACGACTGTGTGAACAGCACGTCATCATGAAGAAACACAGCAACATGCACCAGTAGCTCTGCATCTGTGCAAGTATTTGAGTCTTTGAGCTTGTGTGTGTGTGTGTGTGCGTGTGTGTGTGTGTGTGTGTGTGTGTGTGTGAGAGAGAGAGAGAGAGAGAGAGAGAGAGAGAGAGAGAGAGAGAGAGAGAGAGAGAGAGAGAGAGAGAGAGTGAGTGAGTGAGTGAGTTAGCATAATTTAATCGCTTAGATGAAGTACATTCACTCCAATGGGTAGGAAAAAATGTGAATGCACGTACCAAAGTGCAGATTTTCCTGTACACGAAAAGCGTCAATCAGAGAGCAAAAACTACTCAATTTAAAGGACTGTGAGGTGTTCAGCTGACTGAACATGATCTAACTTTGAATTATTAGCTTCTTGCTTAATTTCAAAGAATTACTTAATTTTTTGACAACAAGGTAAAATGTCATTATGCGAAGTTTTGGACTCACATGTATAAAACAAATGAGCATATTAATCACATAGAGCCTCTCTCTCTCTCTCTCTCTCTCTCTCTCTGCGCAGAATGATCAACGTTAAAGTCTGTTCAGTCAAAAACATACGTCAAGATGTCATGGAATCATACAAGTCCTACATTTGCTATTAATATTTTTAAACAATAAAATTAATATAACAATTTGGACTTTTTTTTTATACGTTAGTATCAATTATGATCACTTACAGCTATAAATTCATACGCTGACTAAAGACATGTTGAATGGTGCACCTGCTATAAGCAAAATCTGTAACAAATTTCAAATTACATTTTGTCAAACTCGGTCTATTTTACAGACCATTTCTGTCATGCAGAGGTAGAAACATTAATTCATGCGTTCATACGGCCTACTGAATATAGACATAAGTTACATTATACAATCATAGTTTGTGTTATGCACGCTAAATGCCAGCCTTACGTAAACACTGACGATAGACCTATGTATATATATATATATATATATATAATAAAGGAGTGGAGGAAACAACTGTAGATCAACTGTTCTACCATCATCATAATATAATTTAAGCAAAGATTTGAAATTTAAAAAAAAATGGGGGGTATGGGTGGGTAATGTATATCATAAAAATGAAGACCCTTCCGCATGTGTGATGATGGAATCATCACAATCTCTCTCGAAAGCAGAGCTATTATGCATCGCCTGCTCCTAGATCTTCTCTCTCGGAAGCAAAGCTATTATGCATCGCCTGCTCCTAGACCTTTATGCATCGCCTGCTTCTAGACCTTCTCTCTCGGAAACAAAGCTATTATGCATCGCCTGCTCCTAGACCTTATGCATCGCCTGCTCCTAGACCTTTTCTCTCGGAAGCAAAGCCTGCTCCTAGACCTTTTCTCTCGGAAGCAAAGCTATTATGCATCGCCTGCTCCTAGACCTTTCATCTGGTAGATAGAAATTTCTCAAAAAGACACGGCTGATTGTGTCTATGCTTTTGGTGTCAAATAGAGACACACCACAGTCCGTAATTCTGTGGTGTTTATCACCACCAAGGGTTCAAAGAAGAATCCAGCAGCACCTCAAAGCAGCCAGCGAAAGGTAGTAGAATAATATAAAACGAAAGTGTGGAGAGGTAAAAAGTTGCTGAAAAATTAAAATTATTATGCAAACAGTATAAAATGTAGGGGATAATCTTTGAGCCTATGCTTGAGGATCCATTTAAGGATGCAAGGGAGATAAAAAAAAAAAAATATGGAACAGTCTGAGTGGTCAGCTCTGCTGTTCAACAGTGGCCAGTGGAAGCGGGGGTGAGAATGCCTGTGGGGGGTGCTAACGAAGTAAATGATCAACACGTACAGAAATGAGAAACTTGCTGGGTGGACTGCTAGAGTTGGGGCGGACTGCTGCCAACACTTTCTGTGCTGGTCATCAAAGGGTGTCGCCAAGACTTGTATCTGAATATACTTCTCCTTCTGTATCTGAATATACTTCTCCTTCTGCATCTGAATATACCTCTCATTCTGTATCGGAATATACTTCTGCTTCTGTATCTGAATATACTTCTGCTTCTATATCTGAATATACTTCTCCTTCTATATCTGAATATACTTCTCCTTCTATATCTGAATATACTTCTCTTTCTGTATCTAAGTATACTTCTCCTTCTGTATCTGAATATACTTCTCCTTCTGTATCTGAATA
Source organism: Conus betulinus (assembly GCA_016801955.1). Classification (NCBI taxonomy): domain Eukaryota; kingdom Metazoa; phylum Mollusca; class Gastropoda; order Neogastropoda; family Conidae; genus Conus; species Conus betulinus. The sequence goes on from JADBJO010004866.1 coordinate 176,556, forward strand.
TACTTCTGCTTCTATATCTGAATTTACTTCTCCTTCTGTATCTGAATATGTCTCATTCTGTATCTGAATATACTTCTCCTTCTGTATCTGAATATACTTTTCATTCTGTATCTGAATATACTTCTCATTCTGTAACTGAATATGCTTCTCATTCTGTATCTGAATATACTTCTCATTCTGTATCTGAATATACTCCTCATTCTGTATCTGAATATACTTTTCCTTCTGTATCTGAATATGCTTCTCCTTCCTCGCCTGCCATGTGCACGTCATTCTGCTGCCACATGTGTTCACCACTTGTGAGGTAAATGTAAGCAAACTACGTATCTTGTTTACGAATTATACAAAATGAAGACAAACATTACTGATAATGTTTGTGTAGGGCTACACACACACATACACACACACGCGCACGCACCCCACCCCACACCACACACCACACCACACCACTCCACTCCACTCCATCCACTCCACACCACTCCACACCACACCTCACTACACCCCCCCCCCCCCCACCCCACCCCACACCACACACACACCACACCACACCACACCACTCCACACCACACCTCACTACACCACCCCACACCACCCACACCACACCACACCCACCACACACCACACCACACCACACCACACCACACCTCACACACCACCCCACCCCCCCACCCCACACCACACCACACCACACCACACTACACCACACCACTCCTCCACCACCACCACACCACACCACACCACTCCACACCACACCACACCACACCACACCACACCACTCCACTCCACACCACACCACACCACACCACACCACACCACACCACTCCACACCACACCACTCCACACCACTCCACACCACACCACACCACTCCACACCACACACACCACACCACTCTACTCCACACCACATCACACCACACCACACCACACCACACCACACCACTCCACTCCACACCACTCCACGCCACACCACCCCACACCACACCTCACTACACCACCCCACCCACACCCCACACCACTCCTCTCCACACCACTCCACACAGAGACTGGAAACAAAATCTTCCCACTGAAATGTGTTAATGCAATCAACCTGATGTTTACGTGAAGACTGTATCCCTGGGCTTTTAGCTGCTCTTGAAAAAAAAAAAAGAAGAAGCTATGACTGACATTATTTAACTTGAAATCATCCCGTCTTTTGCAACAGAGAGAAAGAGCACCCTTGGCCAGGATATTACACTCAAATTATCCCATCATTGAAATAATCCTGTATTGAAGTGAAGCGTTTTTTGTTGTTTTTTTTTTTTTTTTTTTTACCTGAGTGCCCAAGATGTCATTATGACACGAAACGTACACATAGAAATCGCAGGTCTAAATGAGAGAGAGAGAGAGAGAGAGAGAGAGAGAGAGAGAGAGAGAGAGAGAGAGAGAGAGAGAGATAGTGATCGATTGATTGATTGGCTGATTGACTGACTAATCTTTGATACGCAAGGATGAAGATCTTAAGCCAAAGCCTAGTATTACGATTTGTCCTTGTCGTGCGTTATTTCTCCATATATATATTTCATTCTGACAATTCAACATGGCAACACTGTAACCTAATTCTGCAAGAATAGACAGACTGTTTATAAAAGTAATAATGATATGGTGCGTAGTCAAACAGAAGGAAACTTACATATAAAGAAACAAACAAACAAGCAGACAAGCAAAACTACAGAGAGAGAGAGAGAGAGAGAGAGAGGGTCGGACGAGGGGGGGGGGGGGGGGGGGGGAAGAATGGTAGGTAGGAGGAGGAGAAGAGGGATGGTAGTAGACGGGAGTGGGAGTGCGGACGAGCGATTTAACGGAGTAGCTTATGTTTAGAGGTGTATTCAAAGTTACTATGGTTTACACAAGACTTTTGCGAATGGACGCTAATCATTTTAATCGAATAATCAAATTACTGATACATAAAATGTTTTCTTGAAAAGTTTTAAAGTATTTATTTTGTAGACTCGTGGAAGTGAGTTACAGATATATGGTCCGGAGTAAGCTAGGCTTGTTTTGTATTGATCAATGCCTAGGTAGCGGAGAAGGAATTTCTTCGAGCAAGAAAAGCTGTTCAGTCTCGTAAAAAGGACATTGATATAACATGGCATAGTATCATAGTATCTGTCAAGATTGTAAACATAAATGATGCCTTGTTGAATTCCAGTTGCTTACTCAAAGGAAGCCTGTTCTGCGCTTTTAGGTTTTCGTCTGTTGTTAGAGGTACGGCTGGATGAAATAGTTTTTGCTGCATGTCTATGGAGAGAATTCAGCCTCCTTTTTGGTGGACATCACTACTCCCGTCCCACACTGTTGAAGCGTAATTGATACGTGACATTATGGGTGCATTGAAGAAAAGTTTAAGCACAGTACTGTTGACGTAGTGCTTTAATTGAGATAACAGGAAAAGGTTTTTTGAAACTACCTTGTTACATTATTGAGATGAGATCGCCATTTCAATTCTTTATGTATCGTTACCTCTGAAAACATGATGTTAATCTACCTGTTCGATAGAAGTGCCATTCAACTGAAGTTTCAGGCAAAGCTTTAGGTGTAAATAAGTGCTTTTGGCGGGTAGCTGTAATCTTGGATTTGGTTTTTGGCTGGGGTGTATGACCATTGAGTTTGAATGACACCTGTTTGACACGTCGTTTAGACTTTCCTGGAGAGAAATTTCTGTTGTTTGTAGATCACTACCATTCGTTTGCAGTGATGAATCACCAGCAAATAAAATCTATCGTGACTTTTTCATCTGATATGGACAATGGTAAATCGTTGATGAAGATGCAAGATAGGAGGGGGGGCTAGTACTGAGCTTTGTGGGACTCTATGTCTGACAAAGTCTGAAGCTGAGGTTTTGCTATTAAGCACCACATACTGAGTCCTATTGTTCAAGTATGACTGGAACAATGATACTGTCGAGGAATGGTTCAAATAGATAGATAGTTTCTTTAAAAGAATGGAATGATCAACAAGATCAAATGCCTTTTTGAAATCAAGAAAGACAACCCCTGTCATATGTGATCGGTTCATATTTGAAAGCCATGAGTCACACATTCGTGATAATGCGGTGTGGTAGGAGTGATTAGATCGGAATCCAGATTAGAGTGGATGAAATAGTTTGTTTTTTCTCATGAACTGAGATACGTGTGCGTGTATGTGCCTTTGGAGGGGTTTGGATAGAATTGATAGTAAGGATATAGGTCTGAAATTATTTGGATCCGACAAATCATTTGATTTCGGAAGGGGATCACTTTGGCATTTTTTTAACGCTTGAGGGAAGACACTAGTTTCAATGGATAGATTATATATGTATGTAAGGGACTCAACAATGTTAAGGCAGAGCGAGTTTTCAGAAGAAATGTGGGTATGTTATCAGGACCCTTGTATTATTTTAATTCTTTAACTGCGCTGTGTGCATTCCTATTCCATGTACAGCAAGAAGGGGAATTTTAATTGAGTTACTGGATCCAGTTTTTTGTTTGCAAAATGATATTAGGGAAGTAGGGCATGTATATTCATTTGGTGCTCTTATAGGCTGTGAAGTTTGAGTAAGGATATCTGATAATGACAGAAAGTGTATATTAAATTCTCTCGGAGTGATGTTTGTAGTCGAATTTTGTGAATCTGTGTGCTTGTTGTGTACAATAGTGTTTATTGCTCTCTCCAGATGGGCACTGTGGTTTTTGCATCCGTAATCATGTTGTGTGTGTGTGTGTGAGAGAGAGAGAGAGAGAGAGAGAGAGAGAGAGAGAGAGAGAGAGAGAGAGACGGACGTGGACGGGAGCAAGGTCGGGAAGGGAGGGGGGAGGGGGGGGGGGGGTAAGTTCGGGAAGGGGGGTGGGGGTGGGGGGATGAAGGCAGACGGCGTAGGTGTGGAATCTATAGATTCAAATAATTCATTCGCGGAACGGAAAGTCGACAAAACTTATCAATAGGTTCAGAGCGCTTACAAATAACACGATTCAAAAGAATTGGTGTGAAACGATAACGAGAGTAAAAACAGTCTACACTGCTCGAACAATAATACAATTTAAAAGGAATGGTGTGGAACGATCGAGCATAAATATTCTACTCTACCCGCCACATCTATGAACGCAAAAGCAAAACTTAAACGTTTAGCAAATGATATCCTTACATTAAAAAAAAATCAGTTACAGTCTCTAGTAAATTAACCCTTGGTTGAAGAACAGACATCACTGTCAAATTGCTATCCGTCCATATGCCAGTGAAACTCATGGTATCACATACCTTCTTGCGTTATCAATCAGAATCATTAGGTCAGCGTATTTCCCTTGGCCTAGGTACAGTTTGCGGTCGGTATTCTGTATCAGGTATTGCACTATAGCAGCGTCCACCAGGTCCAGGAACAGAGCGGGCTGTGTTCCGGAAGGGCTCAGAGATCTGGGCCTCTCTGCATATGTCTTCTGCTGAGTGTATTCTGCAACGTGTGACCATCGTACTGACACAAAACACTGCAGGATGGTGAGCTGCAGGTTCCAACAGCACAGGTTAGGTTCATGTACAGCGCATGCACTTGCATAGGCACAGAAACACACGCACGCACGCATGCACGCTAATGCACGCACGCACGCACACACACACACACGCAAGCTCACGCACACACACCACACACACACACACACACACACACACACACACACACACACACACACACACATTCTTTGCTCTGTGTGTTTGCGAACACATAAACGTTCGAACAATCTTTTTTTTTTCGTGAAATGTATGTTCTGTATGGTCAATGTTCTTCATATCGTTCGTCACCAATTTATCCTATATATAAGAAAAAGAAATTCAACGAGAACAAAGACGGAGGGAGGGGATAGCATCTTGTGACAAACACCCACAAACTAGTCCTGAGATGCGCAGGAAAGAGTATGACAAGCATCATCTTCAACCCGCTCACCACTAAGCTCCGAGATGACGTGTATCAGACAACCCACTGGCAGCTTGAGTTAAATGACTATGGTAAACGTGATATTCGAGATCCACACATTCAAAAGTAGTGCCAACAGCAAAATGATGATACAGATCTGACAAAAACTTTTGACACCACGGGTCTGCCATTTGTTCTGCCAAAACTTAGATGTTCATGGAAGTTTATTGAAACCATCATTTCTTTGATGATGCTACGATGGCCAGATTTACTGGTAGTGGATGCCAGTCAGTTCTGGCTGTTCCTTGCTACCGCTGGTCTCAAGGTTAGAGGGTTTCTCATACATACCAAATGGCTGATTTTTGTACAGATGATAGGACAATCATCAAGGCACAACAAGGAATAAAATGGCGCCTCCTGCATCCCAAAACAACCTAGAAGACCATACCATTTGCTGGGACGACGGGAACAGGTCAGATCTTCCGCCTGAGGACTGGACACAATCGCCTGCTCCACCACATGCACAAAATTTGGCACTGGACAGAGTGGAGAGTGCCCTTGTGGTGAGGGACCAATGACAACCGACCACATCCTTCAAGACTGTACGACGCATGCAGCATCCAGAAGGAAGTACTGGCCAACACCGACAGCAGTGGAAGCAAGCTGTACGGCATCCTGGGGGAGCTGCGGTGGACGGCAGCCTTCATCGAGGACACCGGGCTGCTCATCTAACGGGAAGTGAACGAGGAAGAAGAAGAAGAACTGATGATGTCTTAACGCCTCAACAAAAGGACTGGAAGCTAAGTACAAGAAATCCTGAATGCAGTAGAACAAGGCCTCACAGTGCACGGTGAATCAGATCTCCAGAATCTCCCTCACCGCCTCCCCTCAGCTGCAGTTTAGTCTCACCGTCAATCCGCGGATCCTCAAAGCCATGACTCCATTCTGCGTAAGGCAAGTCATTGCTAGAACCATCCATGTGATTTACAACACCAAACTACACAATATCTGCTCAGTCTCGAGGGGGGGGAGGGGTGGGGGGGGGGGGGGAGGGGAGAGTGGGGGGGACGGGGGGGGGAGGGGCACGGGGGGAGAGGCATAAAACGATGCAGATCAGCAGCAATGACTCATCTCAGTCTCTGTAGGGTGCGGTGAAGCGGGTGCAAGATGAGGTGAGGATTCTACAAAGGGA